>VZTA01013979.1:45273-55277 GCA_013398855.1 Mohoua ochrocephala | reverse complement strand
GAGCGCACCTGCGGCTCCGAGCACTGACGGGGGATCCGCGCTCCCCGCACCTGCGGGGGTGCGCGCATCCCTTCGCACCTGGGTGTCTCCACCTGTGTGTGTGAGTCTGCATCCCCTGCAGCTGGGGGCAAGTGTGTTCCCCACCCGTGTGCGTGGGTCTGCATCATCCCTGACCCATGGGCACGTGAGCACCCCCACACCTGCGCGTGTTTTCACACCTGTGTGCACCCCGTGCATCTCCCTGCACCTGTGTGAGAATGCCCGCACATCGCCCCTTCCTTGTCTGTGCCTGGGTGCACACCGCGGCCTCTCGGAGCAGAGGGAATGCACACAAACGCGCTCTCAGCAACAGTACACACGCACCTCGTGCGATGGAACACATCTCACACCTGCCTGCACACACCCCTTCGTGCCTGTGCACCCCCTCAATTCCACACCTCGCACCTGTACGCACACACCCAGGCACCCGGTCCTGCACACGTCCCTTGAACCTCCCTCCTCCCGCACTCCCCGAGGCACACAAAGGCACACACGCACTTGGGTGTGCCCACACTTGCACCCTCATTCATTGGGGGGTGCAGTAGGGCCTCCCACTCATGCCCTCCATGCGTGCACAGTGCACAGCGTGGAACAGCCACATTGTCCCCCAGCACCGCTCCGTGTGGCACCCGCACGGCTCTCTGGCAGGTCCACACCAACCCCCCCCACCCACACGCCCGTGGCGTTGGCAGACGAGCGGTGCCGCCCCACTGGTGCCAGCGGCGCTGCCCCCACAACGCTGCCACTGCCAGCGACAGCGGCTCTGGCTCGGAGCGAACTGGCTGCGAACGCGCCACAGACGGAGGCGATGGCAGAGCTTCGGGAGCGCGGTGGCACAGCCGGCACGGCCCTGGCCAGCTGCCTGTGCGCCCAACGAGCGCTGAACGGATAAATTAACACGGCCCCGCGCCGCGCCCCAGAGGATTATTAATTACGCTCGCTCGTAGGCAGTGAAGAAAGAGCCTGAATGAAAGCCATGTGCTCATGGCTTCAAAAAGGCAGCAAAACTCCTGGTGCACTCAACTGCTCACGTTGCCAAGCCCGCGGAAGAAATCACCCTGTCCCTCTCCTGGAACCCTCAGAGGGACTCTAAGTCACAGAATTTATTTTACCCTACTCCCCCCATCCTGATTCGTGAGTTTTAAACCCAGAGAGTGCCAACTCCATCACTCTTCAGCACACTCATCTTGGATCACCTCCCTCCTTGATCTCAGCAGAGCAGAAAGTGGCCGTGTCCCTTCACCCCTCGGGGAGGCTCGGGTGAGTGCCCAAGCCCCTGCAAGTTTGAGGAGAGACTTCCAGAACTTGCCACGATGAGGGAGAGCTGGAATGTCACAGAGGGGTGGCACTGCCCCGCACTAAGGAGTGACGAGCCGAGGTTGCGGGACCAGACCCCTCCCCAGTGATGGGGGCTGTGATCAGAGACGGGGCAGCCCCGCAGCGCACCCACGCTGGGCACGGCATCGGGGTCAGTGCCCCTGAAAGGTGAGCAGTGAGGTGGGGAGGGGTGCACAGTGACAGGGGAATGAATCTCACGGCACCGCTGAGCTGCTGGTGCCTGGAAAAGCTGAGTGCGAGAGGAGCAGAGGGTCCGAGCCGGGGTTGAGGGGAGAGGGATCTTCTGGCACCCCAAAACTCGAGGGATTTTGGCATTCTCCATCCGTTGCAGCCCGAACGTGGCTCCGTGCAGGCGGCGGTGGCCAGGACCAGCCCGTCCATGCTGCCATCTAATGGCTGCAATGGCAGCACACCGGGGAGGGCTCGCCCCGCCACGGCGGGGAATTTTCCATCACAAACGCCGGGCGACTGTGGGACCGATGGGACCTTTCCATTGTTGCCGCCCTGGGAAACAAAAGGATCTTATTGTAAAATCTTGTCCCCATTCCAGCACGTGGGGGGACCCGAGGAAGCAAAGGCTTCCCCAAAGTTCTGGATAAAGACAAACACAGATCAGAGAAGGCTGCCAAGGCAGGAGCTGCTGGACACTGCCCAGCCCTAGCATAACTATGGGAAAGGGACACTGGGGTGGCCCTGGGAACACCCAAGGACAAAGCAATAAGGTAACCCACAAGAAAAATACAGCCGGGCCCTGGGAGAAGACGATGAGAGCCAGCCTTGGCAGGTGCAGAGTCTGGATGCTGAGGTGAGGGGTGCTTTCACCCCATGGTGCCCACTCTCCCATCCCTATTCCCTCCTGCCTGAACCCAGGCCAGGCTCAGGTAGTCACTGCATTCTTGCCTATGGTTCCTACTCCACGGTGCTCTGGTTTGTCAGAGAAATGTGTTTTTTCAGGCAGCATTTAGTGGCAGGCTGCATTTCCTCACAGCAGCCCACAGCAGCATTTTCCCTGCACGCAGGAGCTGCTCTGCCTCCCCAGCCCTGCCCCGCCGGCAGGGCCAGGCAAGGACATTATGCCCCAGAATGTGGCTCTCCCTGGGAGCAGCGTGCCATGGCCACCACGCACAGCCTGGCAGAAGGAAGGACGTGCTTCCTCAGGAGCATTTGGGACAAGTGGGTTTGGCTGCTCTCCAGCTCTGCCTTCGGCATGGGGAGGGTGTGGGAGGTGGCGGCGATGGCAGTGGCACACGCTGGCAGCCCGTGCCGTCGCGCTGGCCCACAGCAGAGCCCGGCTGTGCTCACCCCTGCCGGTGCCTGGCGGATCCGCTTCCCCTCACACCTCGGGGACGCTGCCTGCTGCTGCCCAGCCGTACCTGGCTGCAGTTTGGGGCAGGCTGGGGAGCTGATGGATTTCAGCCTTCCCCAGAGTAATTCCCTGCTGTGATCAAACCAGCCTCGCCATTCCAGAGGCTCCCAGCCCGTGCAGGGGGTAACACAGCCCAACTCGCAGCACCATTTCCAAGCCAACAGCTCTTTCTTCTCCACTCTTATTTCAGCTGAGGCTGTGGGGCACCGAGAGGAGGAGGTGAGAGCTGGGAGAGGAGGCCGAGTCCAGCTCATGGGCTCAGCACTCAGTGGCTAAAGGCCAACCGGAGGCCAGGATCCCCTCCAGACCCGACCCCCAAGCAAGGCTGCACAGAGCAGGGGCTTCCCGATCACTGGGAGCAGCCCCGGGCTGTGCTCAGCTCTCCTGCACGGGACACATCTGCCTGAACCCTGCACAGGACATCCTTGCCTCTGGCTTCTTCTGCCCCGGCACAGGCATTAGGCACCCCCAGCCCTGGCACACTGCAGCAGTGGTGCACAGCAGGGGGAACAGGGCCCCTGTGCCTTCCCCACGGGGCAGGCAGACGGCCAGCAAAGGCCTTGCTTTGGCAAGTGTCCCCCTGCCCAGCTGTGGGAGCTGGAAAGCCTCACACCTGGCCCATCTCACACCACAGAAAGCTGAGCCTCTGCCGGAGGTGTCTGGCTTCAGCCAGCACTGGGGACGATGCAGCCTTGGGGAGCCTCTGCTTTGACCCTGGCATGGATTTGGGTGGGAAAAACATGACATTTCCACCCACCCCAGGCACTGCCATCCTCCCTCCCACCCATCACTTCCACCAGCCAGGCTTGGACCCATCCCAGCACCTCTGCTGACTCGTGAGGCAGAGATGCTGCCAGCACCTCCTGGGCACAAACCACAGCAGCCAAACCCCTTTGACTTGCCCCCCCAGGGACCCCTGCCCGCCCTCCTGTAGAGGAAGCACTGCCAGCAGGGCCATGGGGAGCTGACAGGAAAAGAGCCACATTCTTGCTGAATTTGGCAAGAAATGGGACTTGGCATTTTTCACATGTACAAATCCTTAAGACCCAGCCAGGCCAGAGATGGCCAAATCCTACAACGCTGTAGCCCAAGATCAGGGCTAGGCTCAGAGGACCTCTCTCCCTTGTTCCCAAAGAGCAGATGATGAAAAACCGCTGCAAGATGTGCAGGGAGTGCTCCAAGGAACTACGTGGGAGCAGTGGCTCTTTCGAGCCTCCTGTGCTGCAGGCACAGAAGAGCCAGGGCTGGAGCAGGGTCCGGGGGGCTGCTCGGTGCCCCCAGGCTGTGCCACACCCCAGAGCAGCAGATCCCACCAGCACACAAGCCCCGAGCAGGCTCAGCAGGCACCACTGCCTTTCTAATGAGCTTTAATAGTGATCGAGGCAAGGGAGCAGCGCCGCAGTCCCTGGGCTGTGCACCGGGCTCCCTCTGCTGCCGGCCCGGAGCCCTGCCCCGGGAAGCTCTTCCAGCAGAGGATGCCCATGGTCGGGATGTGGAGCTGAGAAGCACCCGATGGTGCCCCGGGACCGCTGCCCTCCTCCACGGGGCTTTATGGGTGGGAGCACGGAGAGGCGGGAGGTGCCAGCAACCCACAGCCACCCGCCCTGCAGCCCCGTGGCTGCTGTTACTGAACCGTGCCGTGCTCGGGGAGGTTGTTCTTCTAGGGGTGCACCTGTGAATGCCTTGTGGCAACTACAGCCATGGCACAGGGAAGGGAGGGCAGACAGGACCCGAGAAGAGACTCATCCCCTCCTTCCTCCCTAAACTGAAACCGAAACAGCTCCTCCAACACCTGTCTGGTTTGTGTATGCAGAACTGGCCTCCAGCGCAGCCCCGGGCAGGAGCCAGGCTGGTGTCCCCAGCACACCCTGGTTCCTCACAGGGCCAGGTGGCACAGGCGCATGGGCTCGACGTTGTCCCTCCCGTCGCTGAAGCAGGTGCTGAAGAAGGGGCAGTACCTCTGTGCAGAGACCTGGTGGAAGGTGAAGAGGTGGGACATGTCCCCAGCATCAAAGAAGGTGACAGTGCCCTCCTGGCAGTCCAGGAAGACGCCCACTTTCCGTGGGGGCTGGCGGGGAGTCAGGTGCACCCAGGGGGTGGCAGCGGCCCAGTACTCCGTCTTGTTCCGCAGGCGAAGCGTCCAGTAGCCATTCTCTGGGCACAGCTTGACCTTGGCTGCCCGGTCCACGGTCTCAGCAGCCACCCCCAGGTCCCACTTGGTTTTGCTGCCCACCCAGACCTCCCAGTAGTGCCGGCCGCCGTCGAAGGCCTGCGAGCCCAGGACATTCACGCACTGACGGAAGCGCCGAGGGCTGATGGGGACAGGCTGGGCTTGATTCCTCTCTGTCACCGCTGTCAGGTCTCTGGAGAAGACCAGGTTGGGGTGGGCTGACTCAGGGTCAAAGGTGAGTGGGGCAGGAGCTGTGGAGACATCAAGCATGGCATTTTACCAGCTGCATATTCCCTCTGCAGAGCATCCTCGACCCGCCACACCCATCCCTCACGGCGATGTGCTCACCGGGGCAGATGGAGCGCAGCATCTGCCTCCAGAAGATGTACTGCAAGGGGCCGCTGTGGCTGTCCCTGTAGTGCTGCAGGTCCAGGGCAGGCTGGGTCTCAACATGCACCGAGGGCCTGGGGCAGAGAGAGGCAGGCAGGGTCAGTCCCTCTGCTGAGCCACTGCCAACGCAGGCAGGAAAAGCACGGGCAGGCCTGAAGGACACTGCTGCACGTGACAGATTTGGTAAAGATGGGACACAAATGTCTCTGGCAGCTGCTTGCTCTGCCTGATGCAGCTCTGCCCCCAGTGCACTGAGTGGCTCAGGGCAGAGGTGTCCAAGACAGAGCCAGCAGCAGCACTCGTGGAGCAGTGAATCCTGGCAAACCCACACACCCAGCACACCCAACAGGATTCCTGCATGGCTGAACAGGCCGGGCCTGTGGAGTCAGCCTGCATCCCCGGGAGGGTGGGGACAGGGACCCACCCATCCCCTATGGCCCTCAGCTACTCCCAGCCTCTGACAAACCTGCACCTCAGGGCCAGTTTGCAGCCCCCTGAGTAATAAGAAGCTAAGAAAGGGCAGGGAGAAGACGAAGCACCCAAAGTCTGTGTCACCAGCCTCGCTCCCTCTTGCAGCACGCGTGGCTGTTGCACCCATTCCAAATCACCGTGTCTCCTCTATCCACTCTTCCAGCCATCTCAACACGTAGGACGCTCCCTGGGAAGAGCATCCAGTGTATGCTGGGGACCAGCCTCCACCTTGCACAGCACCAGCGACTTCCTGAGCAATTTGCGACGCTTTAAAAACTTGAGATAAAGCGCCTCTCCCATATGGTCCCAGCCAGGGACCGAGATAAGCTCCTGAAAAGGGAATCAGCTTCTTTCATGCCAGACGCGTACCTGATATCCAGGCTCTCCACCTGCAGTGAGAAGCAGAGAGAATTAGCAGTCACTCTAATTCATGCAGCTGCACAAATAAGCTCCTTGTCCTGCCTCCTGCTGCCACACAGCACAGAGAGAGGAAACCAAGCTACTGGGACCTGCATCCTGGGGAAAACTGACTGGGCACTCAGAGGAGGAGTAAAGGCTCCCAAGACCCACCACATCCGAGATCACTGTATCCCTTGTGGCTGAAGTTTCCAGACTCTAAAGGATTGGGTAGATAATCCAGAGGAATGGCAGTGAGAACAACTTCCAGGTACAGCCTAGTGCTGTCATTCAGGACTCTCCCATCCCAATTTCAGATCCTGAAACAACCCTCATCCTCCTGCCAGGGCCAGCCGAGCACCTCACCTCCAGCAGTGACACATCTTCCATCTTGCTCAGGGTCTGCCTGACGTGCTCGATGTCCCTCTGCAGTGCTGCCATCCCCTCCTCCAGCTGGCCAACGTGCCTGTGCAGCCGTGCCAGTGACTGCTCCTCCTTCTCACCCAGCTCTGCCAGCACAGCCTTCTCCGCTTCCTCCAGGATTTGATGAAGGCGAGCAAACTCAGCCCGAATCTTGAAGCTCAACTCCCCAGACACTTTCTGAGCAGAGGGAAAAGGCAGAGGGTGAGTCCGACAGCTCAAACACACAAGCAGGTGCACAGGATGGCTGAGCCTGTTACTTTGCTTACAGAGCCCCGGAAATTTAGGAGGTTTAGACACAACCATGACTTTTTGGACGGAGAACGGGACACAAGGACAACCTTCAAGGCTGCAGAGCCAAAGAAAAAACCTCCAACAAACCCAAAAAGCCGACTTCACCAAAGGCTTGGTCACCTTAACTAGAAATCCCCACACACAGCCACAGCCCTCTCCCACACCACCAGGAATTTGCCTGTGGGCAAGACTGGAGCTCTTGAAATTTTGTGGAGCTGCAGACTCAGCTGTTCAGGTTAGCTTGGATTTATTTCACAGCGTTCCAGACCCTGAGCAGAGCTGCCTGACGGGCGAGCTGCACAAACTAATCTCTGTCATTAAGGCTGATAAAATCCCATTCAGCTCTATCCAGAGGTCACTTTTTTCCAGTTGTTTACTCGCCAGCCAACCTTGTTGTGTTCTTGCTGCCTTCCTGCCTGTTTACAAGAGACAGCCAATGACCTTTTATTTTCCTTAAACCTTTAAACTTTTAATGTCCAAGGGCAACCTTAGCCCTCATTACTTTCTCGAGGAGTGCTTCCTGAAGCGCACATCCCTTTCTCCCCACAGGAAACCCATCTCCCTCAGAGATCTGAAGCTTCACCAGCCTCCCTTTGCTCTAGCGGGTGCTTGTGCTGACACACCAGAACCACAGAGCAGGTGCGGGGCCTCCCTGTTCAGATCAGCAATTTGCTCCTTTACTCTTGAGACAACTCTTAGCTCTTGCACAGCAACAGGACAACACGTGCTCATTTGCTAATCCTTCTTCATTAATCTCAAAGGTCTATTCCACATCTGGCAAGAGGACAGAGGTTTGAAATGGTGCAGGCTGTGGGATCAGAGGCTCCAGTCAGAAGACCGGGGTTTTTTTCCACCCCTCTCAGTTTTATCTCATCTCTGAACTATTTCAATTTTCCTTAAACTCACCTTCCTTGGCTTTTAACGCTTTTCTGACACGCAAGAAAGCAGCACAGTCAGCCAGTGGCTGTTCTCACTTCACAGATCTGTACAAACAGGGAGCCTGGACCCTCTCAAGCCCACGGAGAGCACTCAGGCTCCTCATTCACCTCAGAGCTTCGCAGCGAAACCCAACACCATCCTTGTGACAAGGCCACCACTTCTGCAGTGCCAACCCTGCCACTGAGCCAGTTCCTTCAGCTTCGCTGCCATCCCTTCTGACACAAGAGGATTTTAGAGCTGCCAAGAGTTAATGCTCTCCCAGAGAGGCAGCGCTGCAGGGCCAGAGCAGGCTGCCCACAGCTCTCACCACTCACTACGCCTCAGCTCTGCTGCACCAATGCCCTTTGTAAACACCACATTAATGAGCGCTTAATGCTCCTCCCAAAACCTCTGCTGAATATCCGGCAGTGATGAGCTTGGGCCTGCATGCAGGGGAGTTTGTGTGGATCCCCAGAGTTACTCGTCTAGATTTTTACAGGAAGCTGAGCTAAACCTCAGCTGAAGTGATACACACATTCTCTGTGAACACTGCCCCAGAAGCTGCCTGAAGAGCAGCTCCCACAGGGTGTTACCGTCAGGCTGCAGATGTCCTCCTGCGCCACACGCTTCCTCTGCAGCAAGTTCTCCATCTCCTTCTGACGAGCTTGCAAAGCATCTTCCAGGTGCTTCTGCAGGAGCAAGGAAAAGAAGGTAAGGAGGCCATTTCACTACTCTGCTGAGATCCAGGAGCAGTCCCGAATCCTGGAGACTGTAACAGGATCTCATAAAAAGGCTGTAAGGAGAAGCAAGCACCTGATGCACAGCCTTGAGAATTATACATGTGTGCATGTAATAAATCCAATTCATTTTTAAGACTGGGAGCTTCAGCCTGGGATCTCTGTGAGCCAAAGCTTTAAACGCTGTGTGTTGTGAACTGAGTTGTGCAGGGGCTGTCCCCTCAAGCAGAGCACCTGGCACAAGCAGCCCTCACCCCCAGCCACATGGTCCCTAAGTGAGAAACAACAAAGCTGTGGGTGGAATCAGACACAGCAGTGAGGGAAACAAATGCAAAAGAAAGTGTTCAGAAGACAGACAGCTGTAAGGAAATAGGGAGAGGGACTAATCAGGAAGAGACACGAATGTCACTGCACTTGGGTCAGATAAGGCTTCACAGTGGGGGAAAGGGCTGGTGGCTGCACAGGGCTCCTGTGGCACCTGTCCCCTTCTCCCCAGCCTGGCAGAGGCCACTCACCTGCATCTTCTGCCGGTGCTCTTCGGAGCCGCAGCGCCGCACCTTCTCCACCAGCCCCGAGAGCAGGTAGTGCGTGCGGAAGGAGCGGCTGGGGAACTTGCGGCGGCACTGCGGGCAGGAGGGGACGTGGGAGCAGCTCTCCCAGTATTCCTGGATGCAGCCCTTGCAGAAGTGGTGCATGCAGTCCAGCATGACGGGCTCGCTGAAGAGCTCGCAGCAGATGGCACAGGTCAGCTCCTCCCGCAGGCTCCGGTCCTGGCTCCTGCCGGCCATCCCTGCTGGCACACGGGTCCCACCCTGAGTTTCCTGCCACTACTACACACAAATCCCCATCCCTCTGGACTGGGCCGAACTCCTGCCGCTCCTGCGCTCCGGGGCAGGGTTTGGTTACCAGACCTCGGGCGGGAGACACAGGACCTGCCCAGGTGCCGCACTGAGTGTATGCAGCGCTGGGAAGTCCCGAATTACAGAGCAGCCCTGGCTGAGGGTCACTCCCTTTGCAGGGTAACAACTTTCAATTGCCCGTCACTTCAGTAAAACTGCTCGGTGCGTCTGACAGGGCCCGGCCTTGTGTCCCCACAGGGCCCCAGCGCAGCGGCTGCCCGGCCCGAGGGCTGTCAGCACCCACCCACGTCCCGAGCAGCTCCAGGGCCGACGCAGCACCGGCGCTGCCGTGTGCGGTATCCCTTCGGCTCGAGTTCCGCGGTGCGCGCAGCCCCAGTCCCCCACCATCCCGGGGACCCACCGTACGACACCGCTTAATTTAGTTTGGTTTGGTTTGGTTTGGTTTGGTCCGGTCCGGTCCGGTCCGGTCTAACCCAGCCCAGTGCCGCCCCACCGCTCTCTCACCTCCGACCCTCCGAACTCGGGGCCTCAGCCACGCCCCGCCCCTCCTGCGGACTGACGCCTGCCCTGACCAATCACCGCGCGGACACGCCGCGCGCCCGCCC
>VZTA01013979.1:8533-45241 GCA_013398855.1 Mohoua ochrocephala | reverse complement strand
GGGGCCCCGGCATGTGATGCGGTCACGTGCGAGCGCGCCGGGCCAGGTGCGGGGGCTTCACGCGCCGCTCGCGGGAAGGCGCGTGCGGAGCGGGACTGGACTGGACTGGACTGAACTGGACTGGACTGGACTGTGCCATGCCGTGCCGTGCCGTGCCGTGCCGTGCCGTCCCTTTCCTGCCCGTATACTGTCCCTTTCCTGTCCCTGCACCTTTCCTGCCCTGGCCTCACACTGTCTTTACAGTGTCCTGCACTGTCTCTCTCACCGCCCCTGCGCCGGCCTGTGCTGCACGGCTCCCGCCCCACGGCTGCATTCAGTAAAGAGCACAGAAATGAGCTCCGGGCAAAAGCCTCCCTCTCTCTCCCCTCCTCACGGTACCTTCAGAACACAGCTCTGGCCGCCGCTTTGGGGTCACTGCCTTGGGTTACCTCAGAAATCACGAGGGCTGTGGGCTTGTTAGTGAAAGAAAGAAAGAAGGAAGGGTTTTCATCCTTGTGTGGTCACTTGATGATGGGCCCTGGGATGTTGTGGGAAGTGGCAGACACTGGCGGGCATGTGAGAAAAATCACAAGAACTTTCAATACTGGAAGTAAAAGCAAATAAAACTGAAAGGGGAGGGGACACGGGGACTCACAAGAGCTGCACAGACCACTTGCCTCCTTCCTAACCACCATTCGAGCCAGAGCATGCCCCCAAAAGGGCGATGTGCCAGGCACTGTCCAGCCACTGCCCTCCTCCTCTTGGTGCTCTGTTTTCTCATTACAGCAGTGCAATTAGTGCAGAAAGTATTTCTGCCCATCTTCATTTGCTTGTCTGAGGGATTTTCCCAGGCCTTCTCTTGCACTGTGCGTGCTTGGTCACTGGCATGTGGCCACAGCAGCCCTCCCTGCAGGCGTTGGCCTCTGCCTTGTTCCCAGCAGCCCTTCGCGGTCACACGCTCAGCCACAGCCCCATGCTGATGCTTGGACTTGGCACACCACTGAGTGCATGAGGAGCAAGCAGTCCTGGGGGATGTTGGCCATGGGCAAGCGAGATGCACCCCTTGGCCTCCGGGTGGCCAAGCAAGTGACATCCGTGGACACCAACAAGGTCAGGCCGTGGCCAAATGGGCTGGCAGCTCCCACACAGTTATTGCGGGGGCTCAGGACTGCTCCAGCTCCCTGAGCAAGGTGGGGGTTGTCTGCACCCTCCTGCTCCAGTACCCGTGGTGGCTCTGGGACCGGGATGCTCAGTCCCCACTGCTCACTGGGCGCTGGGGGACAAGAACTCACTGGGCAGGGATTGTTTCCAGCAGGCTGAACCTGCTCCCATTGCTGCCCTTTTATCCTTTCCACTGCACAACACAGAAGAGTGCCCCTGGGAATATCGCTAGGATGATGACACTGGGACCTAGGGATGACACAAGGAGCCAGGGATGCCTGAACAATCTCCTCTTAGCTGTGACTTCATGCAGCAAAACCTCAGTCCTCGCATTTAGAGCTTTGTGCTTCTACTAGGCTGGCTCTCACCCTGTGAACATGCCAGGGCTGGCCGGGAGCAGTGCCAGTGCCAGCCCGATACAGCGGGAGAGCAGCTGGTGTTACCTCTCATCCTCCTGCCACGTGCCAGCAATCCTGAGAAACAGCTGGCTTTGAACTCGTGGATTTTGGATGGGAGCTGAATCATCTGCTTAGGTGCATCCTTTTGAGAGGGAAATGGCTTTGTCATCTGTGTCCAGCCTCTGACCTCCTGGCTTTGCCACCCTTCCTCCAGGAGACATTAGAAACTATGCACAGACACACAGATGATCAGACAAGACGCCGGCACAGGACGCACAGCCCAGGATGCTGCTCCCTCACCTGTTGCAGCACCATGATCCTTTATTTATGAGGCTCTGCAGAGAGGTAAAAGCATCAATAATTGCTTTTTAGCAGAGATCTGGAATGTGCTGCGAAAGGTTATGTTCCCTCAGCAGCCCAAGGCAGCAGTGCTAGGAGATGTCCCCATGAATCAGCATCTGTGCTGTGGTCTGAGCTCATCCCTCCCCATTATGGAGCCCAGGAGGTGGCAGCCTCCCCGGGGCACCTGTAGGCCCATTGTCTGTAGAGTCTGTAGCTGGATAACTGAAGCTTCACCCTCAAACAGCAGAATTCGGGATGGCTCAGCTGATGTCAAACTTCCCCATCAGCTCCCCTCTTAGCCCCAGCTGGAGCCTAGTCCTGGTCCCTCTGTGCAGTGTGAACAGCAGGAGCATCCCCCTGGCACGGCACCGGGCTGCGCGGTGCCAGCAGATACCCTGCCCAGGACTGGCACGGGGCTGTGGGATGCTGCTCTCAGGGAACAGATGCTCTGCACCAGGGCGTGGAGCTGCCAGCTTGAGTCCAGCTGCTGCAGGACATCCTTCAGCACCCAACGGAGTCCTGGACCCCCTGATGTATAGGTTTTCCCAAATAACTCCCCTTGCTGCCAACAGAACCTGTCGCCCATGTAAAATTGCTTGTTTCCATCTTTGCAGGTTTGAGCTGCAAGTGCAGATTTCGGAGCCAAAGGAGGAGTGGCACCGTTTTACTACGCGCTGCACTAATCCATCAATCCAAGAAGAAAGTTCTAACACAGATGGGGATGTCCTTGTCATGGCCATTTCACTTTCTGGGACATCAGCTACAAGGTCTAAAACTAGCAGTGAGTGGCAGTCATTTCCCAATGAACACGTCTCCCATCTGGGGATTGAAAACACACACCCGAGCGTCCCCTGGTCTCGGATTCCTGTTTAAGTGCTCCTGGCATCTCCTTCCTTTCAGCACTCACTTCAGTTGGCAATGTAATATTTTTCTTTCTTTTTTTAGCATATCCCTCTCGGGAGGCTCCAAGCTCTGGGCTGGGACCTGAGAACGCTGTGTTTGGAGAGTTTGATTATGCACTGGGGAGATGAAGGATAACATGGATTGGGAAGGGTTTGGCTCAAAGCACATGGATTGGGTCCAAAACTCTTCACCGTTCTCTGTTCCATGCAGTAAATACGTATTCTTGGAGATGGGTGTCAGAGGAACTGTTTGGCCTTGCGGGAGGAGGGGGATGAAGTGGGAAGCGCAATGGGTCCGGCTGCTGGGGAGCTTCCCTGGGCTCTCAGCGAAACACGAGGGGAAGGGGGAGCAACTGCTGATCCAGTGTCAGTCCTTTGTGTTGGCTCTCCAGATGCAGGCAGGGAAGCTCCACAGGAGACAAGAAGTTTTGCATTTTGATTTCCCTGTTTCACTTTGGTTTGAGTGCAAATACACTCTGAGGACTTTGATTCCTCTGGATCCCGCTCTCCTGGAGTCTTTCCTGGAGGATCCTGTGGCTCCCCCTGAGCAGTGCCCAGCTGTGGGGCAGGGGAGGGACAGAGGAGTGAATTGGGGTTGATCTTTTCCATGTGCTGACCTGGACAAGCCCCAGGGGAAGGACTCTATTGGGTGTGAGGATGGGGCAGCTTGAAGCCAGCCCTTCCCACTGCCCTTGGCATCTCTGGTCAGGAAGGAGTGGGGTGCTGCTGGTCCAGGAGAAATCCCCAGACTCCCCATGTCCCCAAAAGCAGGCTGCATCCCAGGAATCTTTGCTTCTGTGGGCTCCTGCCAGCTCCTTCCTGCACTGAGAACAGGAGGGGGACGAAGTGGAAAGGGATTGCTGTAAACAGAAAGAAAAGAGTGAAAGAAGAAGGGATGAGGTAAATCAAGGTAATAGCAGCATCACTGCTAATGGATATTACACTTCCCTCCGTGACCTCAGCTGCAGGGACATGATTTAGAGGCCTCGGTTAGAAAGGCGAGCAGGAAATGAAGCAATGCTCTGAGATATGGTATCTTTGGATAAATAGCTGCAGGAGAAAGGTGACCAGAGGTGGCCATTATTTGCCAATATTTTCTTCCCACTCCTAAATGATATTGCTCTTTTGCTAAAGCCGGAGCCCTCAAGGCTTTGGAGCCTCTGAAGATGACTGACCAGCCCCAAATACCTCCATGAACTGGCAGCCACGGTCCAGGTAAGAGCCCTGTAGAGATGGCAAGAGGTGTTGAGCAGGTTCAAACCATCCTAAACATGCCATGAAAGGACCCAGGTGAAGTGAGGGCAGGACTTTGAAAGTTTGTGTCATTTTTTCCCTCATGTATCCAGGAGAGGAGTTGGGGATCAGCATGGACAAATCCATCTCCTACTACATGGAGGGAGGGAAACAAGGTCTGCAATAGGCAAAAGAGGATGAACATGGCCTAATCGTGGCTTTTTTTTTTTTTCCCCCAGGGATGCTCAAATAACTCAATCCCAGGGGACCAGTTTCATGTGCTACTGAACTTCTCAGCCCGGTGTCCCTCCCCAGGACTCCTTGTGTGAACCATCACAAGCAGGCCTGTCAGGCAGTCTGTCCTGCCCTGTGAGATTCCCCATGCCACCTCTCCGGGCAGCCAAGAATCCATCATGTTTGCATTCCACCAGCATCCTTCAGCTCCCCGCACCCAGGCGCCAAAACCAGGAGATTTCTGCAAATATTAACATTTCTGGCTGCCGCTTGTTTGCCTGTTTACTCTGAGCTGTGCATGAAACCTCTCTGGTACTCCACACACAGCACGGGCTTGGCCAGAACAGCTTTGTCCTCTCAGCCTTCCCTGTGATGGGCTGTGTGTCAGCCCCCAGCCAACCTGCTGGTCACTGGGTGCGGGATTCCCGGAATGCTCTTCTGCGCTTGGATCTCTGGGTCACGGTGCTGAGCATTCATAGATGTTCTAAGCTGCCTCTTCAGATCCTGAAGCATTTGCAGGTTTTGAATTTTAATGTTTTTTTTATGTTTTTGACCTCAGCTCTGTATAGGGGGGGTGTAGGAAAAGTCTTCATGACCTCATCTTACAAAAACAGGCTGGGCTGGCTTGGCTGCTCAAGGTGCTGGAGTCTTGTCCATTAGCAGCCACATTCCAGGGTCAGAACACGGTAGCCATGAAATCCACACCTGTGGTCACATCACATACCCAGATTGCTTTCTCCTGGCTGGGCTGAGGCTGTTTGCTGTATTCATCACTTGCACTAAAGACATCTACAGAGCCCAGTTCTCTCCCTGATTTCACATATGAAAGTCTTTAGTCCATTCCGTGGAAATGGAGAGAATTAATTTACCATCACACAGCCTTCAAAAGCCAAGGGACGTTTCTGCAGAAGATTCCACAAGAACAGTATTTCTCAGTGCAGCATTTCATGCACAGCATAGGTTATTGGGCATAAATGTCCCCCCTTGCTATTTATTTTGCACTTTGCTATTTGAGAAAGATACAGATGTGCTCCAAAATCTCATTCATTTTGGAGAAAGTCAGACTCCACACTGCCTGCAGCTCAGCAGCCTTAGCCTGGGGGCACCTCCTGTGCTCCCAAGAGGATTTAAAAGCAGCTCTTTACAACCTGGTTCTGCTTCTCCCCCTTCCACTTTCTTACAGCCACACACTGAAAGACGGAGCCAGAGCATCACCAAAGTGGTCACCAGAAACAAAATGAAAGAAACTCAGTTGCCGTTGAGCGAGATAACCATCTCCCTTAAAGAAAATAATTAAAGTGGCTGTATCTTTGTTAAAAAATCTGAAAGATCCTCAAAAAGATTTTCCTTCTGGAACTGTCACCATAACAACGAGTGTTTGCAAAGGATGCAATGGGGAGGGAGCAGGGAGAGACGAGTCCTTGGTAAGCACAGAGTGCCATGCCCAGCCACGCAGGCGATGGCCACAGGTGATGCCAAGGAAGAGGGGCAGGTCAAACCAGCATAGTCCTGGGAATATTGCACAAACCTGAGCTATTCCCAGTGTCTGTACTGGGGAGGTTGTGGCAGTGCTTGGTTGGGCAGCTCACTGCAACCCAAACCCTGTGTCAGAGCTGCCCTGAACAGTCCTGGGGCCAGGGCTGCCATGGGAGCTGGGCTGAAGCCGAGGCCAGGGGCAGGTGGTGGCCTTCAGGAGGCTGCAGCTCCTGCCTCTGGTTTTGACAGTACAGTAAATACTGAGACTGATGATCTTACCACAGGAATGAATTGATCTTTTTCAAAGTCCTGCCATTTGCTCCCCATCCAAAGCTCACAAACTGATTTATTTCTAACAGGAGATGAGGGGGTTCCTTCCTACTCCTCTTTCAGGGCAATAAGCCGGGGTACTGCCTTGCCCAGGACAGTTGCCAAAAGAGGGAATAACCCATCCTGAAAACACAACACCAGGGCCCCTGCTACCTTTCCCCTTTCTCCAGCTGGCTGTGCTCCTCTGCTTTACTGTGCAAAATAACAATGCACGCTCTCTGGTCCTGCATCTTCTGCCCAGAGTGAATGTCACCCTGAAGGAGTGTGGTTTTCCCCATGGGAAGCTGAGCACTATGAGCTGCACTGTTCGAAGGCACTGAGTGCTCCCAGAGGTAATGCTGTGCCAAGCCATTATTTCCCGATACCTTAAATATCTTAAATGCCTGGGGAGAAGTAAGTCTCTTCTCCCTCCAGCACGAAATGGCTTTCAAAGTAGATTTGCAGGCTCCAGACTCACCTCCCTCGTGTCTGGTGTGAGCTCTTCAGCGAAGGCAGAGAGGAAACCGCTCATCGAATAACAAATTGCAGGCACGCGCTCCCCTGAGCAGTTGTTTGGAAAGTGTCCCATATGTCTTGTGCCAAATTTGCTGGCCAGGGAAGCTCAGTGGTATTAGCATGTTCCAGTTAATTAGGGCTGTGAGTCGTCCTTTTCATCGCCTGGAAGAGCTGGGAGAAGGACAAACCCAGAGCACTGCCTTTATAAGGCTCTGTGCTTTCCAGCACTGTCTCCGCTCAGCTCGTGCGTGCTCCGCTCATACCCTGGGGACACAGCTCTTCCCCACGGGGCACTCGGTGCCATACCTGTCTCTCAGGGTCAGACACTGGCTTGCGAGTTGTGTTTCTGGGGAACACGGAGCCAAATGGATTCCCAGCCAAATTCCTGGGTTTGTATCAGGAGTGGATCTGACCCTCCTGTGCTCAGACCCTGCTGCCAGCCCAGCAGTGCTGAGCTGAGCAGGGCACAGGTAACCTGCTCCCTGCCCACAGCTGGTGTGGGTCCCCACAGGACCAGAAAAGATGGAGAGAGGCAGTGAAGCAGGAAACACGATCCTGCTGCTGCTACGGTGGTGCTGAGCACTGGATCCCAGCTCCTGGAAACCTGGTGCCTTTTGGCAACACCAAGCCCATAGACGGACAAACCACGCTCCGAGTTTTCCATCCACTTGCATCACTTTCAGTCCTGACGCTTTGGAAGAGTTTAGGCTGGGGCTGCCATCAGCCCATCCAGCTCTGCCTGTTCCCATCACACAACGCAGCATTTATAGCGCTGTTTGTCAACTCAGGAGGGACAGACTGGGTACAAATTTCTTTGTGGGACTGTGAAGCAGGAGTATCCAGTCTGGGAGAGCAAGACCCTGATGACAGAAAATGCTGCCTAAATGAGATGGACAACTTAGAAAGAAATCCCATAGGGCAAAGTGGGGAAGCAGCTGCCACTGCTGCACGTCCAAGCACCAGGTCCTCTGCTCCAGGGGTGAGTTTGCCAGAGTGAAGCATTTTTATCACTTTTTTTTATGTACAGAGAACTGAGATACATCAAATGATTTGCCCAAAGGCAGACAGGGAGTCTGTGATACATGGGGAAACACATTCCAACCCAAAAACTCATCCATGTTTCTATCTTACCCAGACAACTGCTGCTCTATGACATATCGTATTTTTGCAATCCTGGCTCTGAAGAGCTTATCTGACTGCAATTATCCTCTTCTGCAGAAGCTGTTTTCTACCTGGCTCAGTACACAAACAACAAGCAACAACCCTCTAATAAATTAACAAAGCTTTGAGTGCAGTGACTTGCAGAAATGGCATCTAAATACAGGGGCCAGTTCTGGGCTCGGCAGTGCTGATGTCTGCCTGGAGAAACTGCCTGGAGTCCTTCTGTCCTGATGTGAGGACCGTCCAGGGGATTTTGCGTGTCAGAGTGAGATCCAGGGGTGGGAAGGGGATGGAATGGGTAAACCCTCCTAGGCATTAATTAACTTAATCAAATGAGCCCTAGTGGGGCAGGAGCTGAAGTATGGTGATGTGTTCAGCAGAACAAATCCCGTTAATCTTTTTCCATAGGATCCTCTCCTTCCTGACTCACTTACCTTCATCCTGCAGACACACTCAACATCCCTGACTTCTGCCTGCCCTGAAGGAGAGCAGAGCTATGGCAGTCCCAGGCCAGTCCCAGGCCAACCCACACAGTTTGTCTCTCCTCCTGCTTCTCCAGTGCCTCTCACCGTGGTGTCAGATAGCTCCGATATTTTAGCCAAACCTTGTCCCTGATGGTGTCTCTGCTTCTTCACTAATTCCAGGAATGTTCACTTGGGGACAAAAAGCTGTTACGAAATGAGAATCTGCTTTTAAATTCAGAGAGGGTACAGACAGCTTTCTATCCGCCCTCCCACCTCTGAGTCTCTTTGTGGCTAATTTAGTTCCCAAATGCATCAGACTCCCAAATCCACTGCATCCGTGAACTCCGGGGCTCAGATGGAAAAGGGGCTTTTGTGTTACCAAAACTTGCTGATACTTTGGAGGCTACTCAGGAAAACACAGGCCTGACACCTCAGGAAGGAGCAGTGGAAATATTTTGGTTACGTGCAGGTGGAATTAAACAGATGTTTAAAAAATGAAAAGCTGCTTTTTAAAGTATGTCACTGTTGCTGCTCCAGATGAAACAGGATGAACTAGAGCATCTGGAAGCCTTGGTAACAGTTTTCTTAAAGATTCCTCCCAGGGAGTGAACAGATAATCCACCTTCCTTTTCTGACAGAAGTTAAGCTACAGCAGATGGCTTACAGCTGCAAGGTGGTCAGACTGAGGACCTGCCTGCTCACTGGGGCAGAGCAGATTACAGGCCAAAAGACAGCCCCCTTCTCTGCCCCATTTCTCAGCCTTTTGACATCATTTTTGCTCCCTGGAGCACGGAATTCATTGTTGCATTTCTCAGAAGCACGGGTGAGCAGACTCGCTTTTGCCTAATCAAAGCCCAACCACTGGGAAAGGCTTTTGAGCTGCAAAGATCCTTTGAGTGATCCCATCGTGTCTGGAAGGACATGATGCTCCTGGGACACCGGTGCAGGTGTTTGTGTGTATCCAGCCTGTGTGTGAAAATACCCCAGGCTCGAGGTTACGACAGTGCATGCACTGGGCCCTGGCATCTCTGCTCGGAGCTGCACAGCCTTCCACACCCCAGGACAGTGCAAGGCACCATCTTTGTATTCCCCCATCCTCCTCCTTCAGAGTGTTGCTGGTTGGGGCTTGGAAGACCCTCAGCTGCTTTGGGATCTGTAAGCTGTGTGGGGAGATTGTTTTGCACCTCGGTGTTCAGGCTGCTGCAGTTTGTGCCACGACTGCTCCTCTCGACCCACCAGGAGTGTGAGGGGTCTGGCACTGCAGCCCCTGGGTGTCCCTTCCCTGTGGAGAAGCCAAGGCTGTGCTGCACTCGCTGCTGGCTGTAATTCTGTTGTAGCTGGGTGAGATTAGGCAGACTGGCAGGCAGCCCGTGTCTGTGGTGCTGTGAGAAGAGCCTGGCTCCCAGGGACAGGGCTGGGGAGCACCAAGGGACCGGGGACCAAACTCCAGATTGCTGGGTGCCAGTTGGGGTGACAGCCCAGGTGTCACCAGCTGAGAGCTCAAGTGTACCTTTCTGCACTGCTCTGTCTGGTCAAAGAGCTGCGCTGATGTTCTGGAGCACAGCAGGTTTTGGTGCTCCACTGGACCCCTTAGACCGTGGGAGAGGACATCCCGGGGACTTGCACTGACTAATCCATGATTTAAGAGTTTGCATTTGCTGTCATCCAGCAAACACCACGTGCCAAAAATGACTGGAATTCACCCCATGGTCCTGATGAAGGTTCACAGCTTCAGGCTGCACAAATTTCTCTCCTGTCAATCACTGCCTTCTCCTCAGGCATCTTATTTCAGCCCGGGAAGGGAGGAGTGGGGAGCGGCAGCAAAGGAATCTGAGGAACAAGCAAAAAAGTCTTACACAGAAGAGAAAGGAGGGAAAAAATAATCTTGAGCAGAAATCAATCATCCACTGCTGTGGACCCTGGAAAGGAGGAGTATCCATCCACCAGGAACAGGGGGAACTCACTTCCCATTAGCTGCTCTTTGCCTCTCTCTGCAGACCACTGGGAGACAGCAATGGCTCTTTCCAAGCAGTTTTGTCTTGTCCTGCTTCCCTCCACTCCCAGCTTTCCCAAGCAGCTAAATCAACAGCCTTGGGGAAAACGAAGGGGGAGAAGACATGCAACTCCCCCAAAAATCCAGTTAGCACAGCTGGTGGATTTAATGCCTAGTCCTTTCCTTTCTGAAGGGGACACAGGGAGAGGAGGGGGAAGGATGAGACTCATGAGGACTCTTGTCCAAGTCTAGGGTTCAAGTGTCACTTTCCGTGTGATTTCAGGAATGTTCTCATTCCTCTTTTTCTGCCGAGCTTTTGGAGTGTTTTCTTTTTCCTGGTGTATTGTGACTTTTTGGCACAAAGGGGTGGTTGAAAAGCCTCCCTGTTTCTGTTCTCACAAAGAAAAGGAGACTGAAGTTCACTGCGGGGGTAAAGAGCAAGACTCTGATAAAATTCCAGCTGTAGGTACTCGAAGCCAAGGAGAGGTGTCATTCTCCCCAACCTGTGGGAGCATCTCCTAGCCCAGGTGAGCTGCAAATTCACACCTTGCCTGAGTTGGAAATCCTATGCTCAGAATACATGACTTCTCCTTGAAGGCAAAATCTTTGAACAGGTAGGGCTTATCTGTGCTTATCTGCTTCCCTGTGTTGCCTGTAGAGTGCTTTCCTGGGCTCCAGAGAGCTTGGATTTTGCAGATTTAGGACATGAGGATGCTGCTTTTCTGTCTCTCCCTCTTTCTTGCTTCAGGTGTGTGGACAGTGCTGCGCATCCTAAAATCGAAAGTCACTCAGTTTCCATGTCCACAATGAATGTGGCTCTGGAGCAGACCGAGCCCCTGCCAAGTGGCTAAAACTTTTCAGCATTACTTTTATCTGCATCTCAGGAGTCCCTGAAGTCCCGTCCCACAGCTGCAGATTGCTCTGTGCACCGTGCAAACACCGAGGCAGAGGAGGGTGGAGGGAGGTCTGTGAAAGCTCTGCTGAGCTGCAGGACCTGCAGACCTCTTGCTGCAGGGGAGATCCCCCTCTGGACATGACTGTGCCAAGTCCTAATGAGTTTAAAGCCTGAGGAGATGGGACAGATGTGGAGTGAGGGCAGGTAACACTTGCCCAGGTCCGTGGTACGGACGAGGAGCCTGCAGAGCTCCAGCTCCCAGCACTTCTCCCTGGAGAGGAAACTGGATGTGGTGGAAAAGCTTCTCTCTGCTCGGTGCAAGAAGCCCCTCAGTGGCTGAACACTGTATAAACAGCAGCAGCAGGCTCCCTCCCCCTTTCCTTTGCTGTTTGTTAAACACACGCTCTCTGCCTTTCTCTCATTCAGAAGCGAAGACAGCATCCAGCTTCGTGAGACGGGGCTGTCAGTCACCCTGCGAGAGGGGGCTCTCCGGGTGCTCAGGGAGGGGTTCCAAAGCTACTCCCGGCGATGAAGCACTCTCCAGCAGCCCAGATCCTCACCTGACTTCCTCTCTTCTCCAAGGACAGTTGCAGAAAAGTGCTTTTCACCCCTTTGCCACAGGTTGACTTCCAGAGAGGGGAGAGGACCAAGCGCTCCGTCCTGGCCAGCGATGAGACAGTGACTGGAGGTGAGCGGCTCGGTTCCTGGAGGAGGAGGACGCTCTGGCCTTTGCAGGTGGGTCAGGGAGGGCTCATCTCAGCAGCAGGGTTGAGATGGGGCCAGGTCTTGTCCATGCCACATGGTTCAGGCAAAAAATGTCCAAGCATCTTTGGGAAACTGGATTTGGGGACTGACAGCCCTGAGAGCTGGAGTAGAGAAAGTAAACAAGAAATACTGGCAGGAGAGTTTCGAAAGGTCCCTGAGCAGAAGCAGGGAGTGTGGGAAGCAGGATGCTGAGTGAGAGCAGTCAGGGGAGCAGGTTGCTCCAGGGTGCTGCAGCACCCGGCCGCATGCAGCTCCAGAGGTGCAGGTGTGGGGCTGAGGTGCACGGCTGTCTGAGAAATCCTGATCTCTCCTGCACTCTGCCTCCTCGTGGCTTGGTACAAACCTCTGCCAGCTCCTCCGTGCCGGGACTGCACACGCTGCTGGCACTCGGCTCTCTGCCACAGATCGGGGTCCTCAGAGAGGGAGATGCAAAGAGGGATACGAGATACAGGAGGAAAATCGGTGCTTGCTTTCTCTCAGCACCAGTTGCATGTTAGTCCTTGTACAGGGAAATCCTCTTGTAGTCCTGCTGCAGCTCCATTTCACCCACAGAGTTTCTCATCTGTCCCAAAGCAGGATACTGGGTTTTCTCCCTGTTTGTTCTGTTAGTGAGTTATTTCCCTGTGCTCCACAGTCTCACCTATCCCAGACTCCGTAAATTTCAGGAGGTAACAGATTCCCCAGGTTAGCCAGGATCCATCCACCACGCTGTCTCTTCCTTTCCGCAGCCCCAGCAACTGGTGTGTCTCCATCGCAGTGTCACACACCGAGCCCTGTGTCCCAGCCAGCCTTGCTCTGCTCCCATGGCATGTCCCACAGGGCAGAGGGCCCTGCACTGCTCCCCCCTGCTTTCTGTGGGATAAATTCCCATGACAAATTATCTATCCCTGCCAAACAGATCTCTTCTCACCACCTCCTTTTTCATCCTGTCCTGAGCTGAGTGACTACGGTATCCTCGTTGCCTCGTCCCCTTCAGAGTCTTCCACGGCTCCAGCCTAGGCAAGGGCAGGAAAATATTTAGTGTGAGGAACCACAAGACATCCCTGGTGTATCTCCTCCTCCTTGCACTTTGTCTCCCAGTGCCAGTTCTGTGCTGGGGTCCTGCAGGAGCAGTTCTGGGTGGCAATGAGAGTCTGATGCCGTGAGGTTTCTGCACCAGTGGGCCTGAGCTGGACAGATAACTGACAGAGCTGCAGCAGATGGTGGGCAGGTCAGAGGCTCTTCCCTTTTGCCAGAGTGTCATAGCAAGGCAATCACCCCTTCACAGGAGATGGAAGGACCTGGGATAATTTCTATCTGTTCTTTGGCTTCAGGAAATCCTCCAGAGCTGCTGTTTGTCCTGAAACCTGCCCATTACACAGAGAAGACAAAATTTGTTCCACTCCACCAGTCATGTTTTGCATTTTCATACAGTTCCTGAGATCTGTGTTCAGGTTTTGTGCTGAGATGCAGAGTCCTCTCTGGTGGTGAATGCAGGAGGCTGGAGTTAGAAAACTTGGGCTCTGTCCAAGCCCTGCTGTGGATGTGCTGTGTGGTCTCTGGCAGGCTACATATCTCCATTTATTGTGTTCTCCTCCCTTAAGTGCTGTGCTGTGGGGTGCAGGGACACCGAACACTGCTGCCTCTTGAGTGCTGGAAGGGAACATGAAGGTGACAGAAAGTGGCTTGTCCCAGGGTGACCACCAGCTTCTGGTGATGAGGGATGGTCTCAGACCTCCTTGTCATGGACATCTGTCTGGATATGGGTCTGGGGATGAGATGAGTCAGTGCTCCTGACTGGGCTGCTGGAGATTAAGGGATTTGGTGGAGTTGAGCTGCTTTGGAGGAAGGACAAGCATGGAATAAATCAGTGAGCCAAGCCATGACAGTATCCATCAGCCTCAGCTCTCACACTCCAGCACTGCTGTAGGAAGAGTTTGTCATTAACCAAAGAGCAGAGACTGTCCCAATTCCCTGCACTCCCTCCTTTTGAATCCATGGATTCCAGTCTTGTTGCTTGGACAAAAAGAGAAATTCTAATTAACAAGCTCTGTTTTCTCCAGCCCTCTGTCCACCCCTCCAGCTCTGCTTTCTGAACCCTGCCAGGCTTTAAAGGTGGCTCTTCCAGGTCTGGATGTGCCTCTTCCAAGCTGGCAGGGTGCCTGGGGCTGCAGCAAGGACATGGAGGGAGCTGAGGTGTCCCCAGGAAGCAGAGGTGGATGAGTCCCAGGGCACCTGGTCTAGGCCCTCTGTAGGAATGGATTTTGGAGCTGTCACTTTGGTCACTCTCCCAGTCATTGACAGTAGTGTGCTGAGTGCAGAGCTCCTCTGTCCTTCCCCACTTCCCAAAGGCTGAAGCCTGCTGGCACAGGGAACAGCTCTCTGTCTCACTGGGAGCCATCCCTGGGTCCCAGCCCTGCCTCAGGCTGAACCTCAGCTGGAGGAGAGGGTGAGGGTTATCTCGATACAGGCAGCGCCCTCTTTCTGCATCCCTTCATGACAACTCAGCACAGAGGAAAGGACCTGGATAGTATTTCTGCCTCCTCCTGGTCTCTCCTGCTGCTTTCTTGTCCCAAAAGCAGTTGGCTCTCAGCTCCAAGGATTTTTTCATCTAGTCTGGCAGGCCCGTTAGGCACAGGGCCTGACAGCAGCCTACACATATGCCAGCACTTCCATTACTTGCTGGAACAGGCCTCAGTCCACTCCTAGCAGCATCTCAGCGACCTCCGGGCAGCCCCTGGAGTGGCAACATTTATTATAACCATTTTGTCTCTTAATTAAAATGTCTTAATTGATTTGTAATAGTTCCCCTTTGGATAAAAAACAAAACAAACGAAATCAAATAGTAACTCCATTAAGGCCATTTTGTTTGGAAGCGAAACAGCTCCAGTAACCATGATGTTCCTGGCTCCTCTCAGATGGTGGGTAACTGCCAGTCTCCAGCAAGAGGAAATAGGCTGAGATGTGAGTGTGGGAACTGGCAGCCAGTTGGTGGATGAGATGGAGAAAAAGAGAAGGGAGTGTCCACTGGTGTGGTGCCAAGACTTGGGTACCGAAGATAAATGGAACGGGCAAGCCACAGAAAAGGGGATAACAAGTGATAGAGTAATACTGGACAGTCCATAAGGTATAAATTCCAGATGGAGAGCAAGCAGGGAAAGTACAGCCATTGAAAGTGTCCCCAGCACTTGCTCTGTTTCCTTGGCTGACCTTGCTCTCTCGGCAGTGGGGTTTGCTCAGGGCCAGCTGCAGCAGCACAGGTGTCTGCCAGGGGGTCAGGCTCTGCCAAAGAGGCCGTGGCTGTGCCACCTTCCCAGGGCCCTGCTCTGCTTTCCACTGAACCCACTGTATGGCATGGCTCTGAGCTGCTCTCTCCTGTCTTAGAGGCTGAAACCTTCCCTTGGTCTTTCCAAGGTTGGGGCAGCGGTGTTGTGGAGATCTGAGATCACCCTTCAACAAACCCTGACCTAGCAGCTCCACCTATTTTTTCCTCTGCTTCCTACCCTCCTAGCAGTAGCTACATGGTGTCCACTATCTCACAGTGCCTGAGCCCACCAACCTCATTTACAGGAACCACTGGCATAAATCAGTCTGCAGAGTGAGATGTTAGGCAGGCAATTGGACACGGAGAGGGAAGGAGAAAGGGTGCCAGCAGGGGTGGTTTTACTGCGGGCAGCTCTTCTGCTGGGCCTCTGCAGGGTCCTGGCTTTGCAGCCAGCCAGGCAGATTCCTGGGAGCAGCTCCTGAGGGGGAATCACAACCCTTGCTCTGAGGAGGGATGACAGGACAAGCAGCTCTTAGTTTAGGTTGCAATGTAATTGCAAAACATTCTCCCTTCCCAAGGACAGGCTGTCCTTCAACCTTTGGCTTGCATGGGACTTGCAGGAAGCCCACCAGCATCCAGTCAGCAGGGCTCACATCTTTTCTGGGACAAGCCCCGTTCCTTCCTCAAGGAGCCTGAGAAGGTACCCAGCAGTCTGCCTCCAATTCCCACTTCATTTAAGCCCTTTGCCTCCCCCCCTTAGTGAAAGGGCATTTTCCCCCTCTCTGCAGGTCAGAGAAAACACAATGCTTTGCAGACCTCCCTGCTTGGGCAGAGTGATGACTTTTGCTCACTTCTGTTTAAGTCTGGAGTGGGAGTGGGGCCCCACTCACAGTGCTGGGGAGAGGGGATACGTGAGGGGCCATGTCCACCCCTCTCCACATAGCTCACAGCAATTCTGAGCCACAGAGGCTGAGGAGGAGCCAGTAACAGAGCTGGCTTTTCTCCTGCCGTGTTTGGATTTGCTGTGACAACACTCTGCTGTTCCAATGGCACCGAGTGCCAGCCAGGGGTTCCAGGCTGCGTCAGTTCTGGCTCCTCGGGCTCCCTGCTCCCAAAGCCATCTCACGCAGGCATTGGAGCACCACGTGGCAGGAGGCTGATGGACGCTGGGGCTCTGGCTCTCGGCCTGTCTGTGCCTGGATGCTCAGCAGCAGCTCCATGGGAGGCTTGTTCACGGCTTCAGTGGTTTATGCCCTGCACATGCATGTCCCTGTAGGAGCTCCCTCCTCTGCTAAGCCAGCGGATGTCTGGGTGTCACCAACCCTGAGAGGACAGAGAGGTTCTTTTAGGGATCCTTGGCAGAATGAAGATGGCACTAAATCATAGTGACAGTTAAAGCTTTGTTTCTTTATCAGAGTATTATGATTAGTGTAGAACAGAATTTATGATTGAAACAGCACAGGATTTCTACAAGCAGAATCAACATAGTACAATCTACAAATAGCAAAATACAGAATTTATAAATAATTTATGATTTCTAATCACCTAAGTAATACAGATTTTATAATACAACTTGTAATTTATAATCACCTGGACCCTCTTCAGATTGGGCCAAATCCTAATACATGGTTTGTTGTATCATTGTAACAATCATAATCTAGACTCAAAAATCCTATAAAAGACTATTAGCTACTCACTGAATCCTTGGAGAAAGCAGAGGATGGTGGAGGTGTCCCCTGGCCATAGGGTTCATGGGTCTCACTGGCCCGTGGTTCCTTACTTAGGGCTTGTAACTGCTCTGTGTGCTGTCACACTTCCCGGTTCTGTGATGGGGACACGAACAACGCCTGCCTGGCTGGGTGCCTGTGACCTTCAAAGCCAGCAAGGAAGGCAACAATTGCCTGATGCCTGGGAACCCTGAGACTGGCAGGGGAAGGAAGAAGAAAACTGGTTTGTCTAGCTGGTTCACAGGACCTTGAGGGCCTGATAATGAGGGCCGGGGAATGACTATGTGACACATTTGGTCATAAAGAGTGGCTCATAAAATGGCCTTAGTTGTGCTACCCACATTGCAGGGAGGGAGAGCAGGCCGTACTGAGTGGATTGGGTGGTAGCATCACTAGCAGGAGCAGTGGCAGAGACTTATGCAGAGGCAGGGGGACAGATATTTTCCCCTGGAGAGGTGAGAAATAAGAAACTGAAAAAAACCTGGTGCACAATCTGGAAATAAATAAATTGTTATGGGGAGGAGGAGAAGAACACTCTGACTTTGAGAGTGCCTTGTTTCTCTCCTTTCCTCGTTCTTAAGGCGTTAAGGAATTTTTGTAGGCAAGTAAATCTCATCAAAGATGAGTGTCACCTGTACTCTCACTTCTGCTATGTCTGTGTTCCAGACCTCCTTCTCCTCCTTATGGAAAGTCTCAGGCCAGGCATGGGACCATTGGTGGGAGCCAACAGCACATTCACTGTGGAGAAGACAGCATTAGATGAGAAGCTGCCACACGGCTGGCATGCCAAGGACTTTGTCACTCCTACCCAGGATCTCTCTGGGTCCCGCAGTGTTATGATGGACAGCACCAAGATCCTGGGGGTCCAGGTCATCTTGATTGCCGCCTACTCCCTCATCATTCTGCTGGGCTTCGTCGGAAACTCCCTGGTCATCTACATCATAGTGAAGTACAAGACCATGAGGACTGTCACCAACTTCTTCATAGCTAACCTGGCCCTGGCAGACCTGATGGTGGACACACTCTGTCTGCCTTTCACCCTCGTGTACACCCTGCTGGACGAGTGGAAGTTTGGAGCTGTCCTTTGTCACCTGGTTCCTTATGCTCAAGCTCTGAGTGTCCATGTGTCCACTCTCACCCTGACTGTGATTGCCCTGGATCGGTACCGCTGTATCGTTTTCCACCTGGACAGCAGGATTTCCAAGAGGCTCAGCTTCACCATCATAGCTGTCATGTGGCTGGCAGCAGCTGTCCTAGCCGGGCCTCTGGCCATCTTCAGGGAGTACCGATATGAGGAAATCCCGTCCATTAACCTCAAAATGGCTGTTTGCTCAGAGAAATGGCCCTCTGGTAACAACAGAGATGCCACCATCTACAGTCTGTCCATGCTCCTCCTGCAGTATGTTCTTCCCCTTGCAATTATTTGTTATGCCTACACCAGGATCTGGTTCAAGCTGAAAAACCACGTCAGTCCCACTTCCAGGAATGAAAACCAGTGCCGGAGGAGGAAGACAACCAAAATGCTGGTGATGGTAGTTGTGGTATTCGCAGTCTGTTGGCTCCCCTTCCACATATTCCAGCTTGCCATCGATCTTGATCTGGTTCTTATCTTCCACGACTACAAACTCCTGTACACTGTCTTCCACGTCGGGGCCATGTGCTCTACGTTTGCCAACCCCCTGCTCTATGGATGGATGAACAAGAACTACCGGAATGGCTTCCTTATGTTCTTCCGTTGCCAGAACAAGCCGGAAAGCATCCACACTGAAGGCTCGGTTAGAGGGAGGTCGTACATCTTCAGGGCCAACACCCTAAATGGGAGCATCAAACAGACTCCTGGCAATGGATCACTGCCCACAGAGGTTTAGGGATGGGACATCCACCTCCAGGATTGAGGCTGGCTGGGCCCAGAGACATTCTTGGGTGAATGCCTTTTTTTGACAGAACATTGTGCTGCCAATTATAGCTACAGCAGCCATGTAGAAATACCCCCTGTATCTCTCAAAACAATAAATCTGGTGTATTTTTGTCTGACCAAAGAAATGAATTTTTCCTTTTGCTGCGTTCAAGTTATGCATGGAGACACATGAAAAAATAACACGCAGAGAAGGCTTTCATTTAGCCAGAAAAACACACCCTTCTTGCTATTTCCATTTGCCAAAGTGGGTTGCACAACCTTTTACCCCCTGACACATTACACATTACAAATGTGGAACTGATATTGTGCGCGATTGTTCGTCTGTACGTCTCCTACCCAAAAGCCTTAATGATCCATCTTTAGCTAATGCCTCCAAGGGGAGGAGGACCTGCACTCTGTTCTGCAAACATCTGCTTGTTAGTGCCATCACTCCTCTGACCTGGGGAGGGAGTGGGCTGGCACAAATTGAAGCTGGGCAATCCATGCTCTCTTGCCCAGCATTTGCATAAATCTGCATTTGCAACCCACGGGATGTGCTCAAGTCCTCAGAAAGCCCAGGAGGTGGCAGTGGCACTACTTACCACAGTCTCCTTTACAAGTGCAGAAGCAAGGCTTTGGGAATGCCTCATTAGCCAGGACTTGTGTGCCAGCACCCTGGAAGTAGCGAGGAGGAGAGCAGGAAGGGAAGCAGATAGGAAAGGAAAGAGCTGGGGCAGCTGATTAACAGGACTGAAACTGAACCTAAGGGATTGATAAAGACCCTAAGATGTGGCTCCTGCCAGGCAATAACTTGACAGAGGCCAACACGACCAGAGAGGCAAAACTGCCAATGAAACCATTCTCCAAGGCACTCAGAGGGTTTAAAGCTTTCCTCCTTCTGAGGCTGGAGGTAGTATGGGTCCGTACATGGGTGCTTCCTTTCAGAAGACAGATGTAACCTGCTTGCATGGTTGTCACAGATGTGGTGTCCTCTGGCAGAAGACACGGAGACTAAGGAAGAGGTATTCTTTCAAACCAAACTGTATGTTCTCCTCCTGAAGGCTTGTGTCAGCTGGAGAGTGTATTTTTAGCTCTGCCATCAAAGGAGCCTTGATTGCTACTGTGATCTTGGTGTCATCTCTAAAAGTCAGTGTTCATCAGATTGGAAAGTAACTCCCAGATGCAGGAAGGAGACTCAACAGACCTCCTCATTAAAAATAAAATGAAAATAAAAACTTTGATTTGTAGGTCTTCACTGAAGCAAGGACCAGAGGTAAGAGGACCTGCAGTACTGAGTACATTGGCCTGGATCAGGCTGCTGGGCTGTCACATCTGGGTCCTCAGGAGATCAATTGCCAAAGGGCTTATTTGAAATTCTGCCTCCTCTCCAGCTTGACCTGCCTCTGGCCCTTGTTCTCCAGCTCAGCTTCCAACTGCCACACTCGATTTTCAGCTCTTTGTTTATTTCTGCTCTCTGATCCTCTGCTCCATTTTCCTAAATAGGTATAAGAAAGTTGTTTCTGGTTCCTTCCCAAGAGACATCAGTGCCAGGCAGGGGCTGCAGACCACACCTCACACTTGGAAGCATGGGCATATTGACGCCTAATAACCTCTTCAGCACCTGATCCTGCAGATCACAGCCTGGCTTTCTATTCAGGGAGATTCAGGATCTATGAAGACCCTGTCAGGAAGTCATTGGTGTTCCAGTAAACGGGTCCTCTGCTTCCTGACAGGCCAAGACATGATGGGAGAACCAAGACACAAGTTAACCTTCCTCATGTGAGTGCTGTGGAGCGGCAGTGGGAGTCTGCTGCTTCATCCTGATGGCAGGGGGAGGATATTCTCCTCCACAGCGCTGGTAAATTCTGTCCCTACTTAATGAGCTGGTCGTTTCTGCAGTCCCGTCCTCCTGAGGAACTCTCCCCACCTTTCCATCAAGCTCCAAGATACAAGGAAATGTTTATGTTTCAAAAGTAGCTCAAATGGGTGGAAAGAATTCAACTATTACCAATAAACACTTCAGAAAGTGATTTAACGCTCAATAAGTCAGAGTAAAATAACAAATTTAGCAGTGCGAGCTTGGAAGCCAATCATGCTGCCAGGCAAGATGGATGAGGAGCTAAATTGCTCTTCTAGAGGCCTTGCCAAAGGTTTTGTCCTATGACACCACACACGGTATCTAACTGCAGAGCAAGGCAGATAATGACATTATGAATGACTGTTTAATTTTGAGCCCAGACTTTTAAACTAAATATGGATAAATAAATAAACAGATCCAAGTTCTTAAAAAATAAATACAGGCAGTGGCATTTACAGGGCAGAGGGATTTTTATGCTGGAGCAAACGGAGAAGGAAAAACTATTTACTTGAAGGGTAACAGCAAAGTTCTTGTTTGCTCTGTTTAATACACTTGTGCAGCTTCACTGATAGGTTTGTGCCAGTGAGCTCGCTGTTTTTTCCTTGCCATTGGAAAAAGTTACAACCTTCCACACCCACTGCTGGCAAGGAAACCAGCTCTTAGTTGTGCATACATGTTCCCGTGGAAAACCATGATGCCTCTATTGAGGGAAAGTGGCCTTAGCGTCCAGTACCAAACAGAATAAGAGAAGGTGGAGAGCAAGGAAGCAAAGCTGCTCAACAAAGGGTGACCAGAGCAGATAAAGAGCATGTTTTGACTATTGTGACTGCATAGAAGACAAGAATTAATTCGTTTCCATGAAACAGAAATCGGTTGGAGATGAAGGTTCCCCAAATGTTAACACTCTGCTAAAGATGGCCTTACTGCCATGCTCAGCTCCACGAAACCAAAGACCAGCAGCTTTTAAAGCTTTTTAACTATTTAGAGCTCAGGACAGGGTATAGCCCTGCTCTATGGGTGTCAAGGGCATATCCTTTAGTAGTTACAGATAATCTTGGCGTCATCTTCCCACTGCCTGCTCCTTGTCAAAGGCACATCCGTGACTGCCTGGCCAGCTGGGCTCCCCTCTGCAGAGCTGGCCCTGGCGTTACTGATGTGGGACGGAAGGACTCCTGTCACCGGCGCAGCAGCCGACAGGGATAAGGTATTTCATCACAGAGCTGGAAACACGGTGACAGAAATGAAAATGAGCAAGTGTTTCATCAAAGCTTATCTGGAAGACAGTGTTGTTCCTGGTGGCTAAAAGAATTTCCTCTAGGACTCTTCCTGATTCTTGCTGACATCCTTCTCAATATGCTGCTTCACTGAACTGACCCGAGGACATTTCACAGCTTTTAGGAGGGAGATTCTGAATTCCTTTAGAAACGTCCTATTTCTTATGCTAGGACACTCCTTCTGGTCACATCATACAAATCTTGTATTATAAAATGCACCACTGAACAGTTCTTAATAGCCCAGAAAATTATTAACTTTGAATAAACACAACAGGTGGCAATGCCTCTAGCTATTCCATGCAACCATTCCTCACATGCCAGTCAAATCCAGGAACAGCTGAGATGTGGCAACTTCTTAGTTTAGAACCAGCAGCATCAATAACTGTTGTTCCCCAGAACAGGATGCTCTAAGAGCTCTCGAGAACCAGAGTCTCTTATCAAACTTCCAGCCTCGACAAAGCACACTGAGATTTGCAGAGCACAGGCTGTGCTTTGGACACAGAAGCCTTTCTGAGCACTAGAAATTTTGCCTCTAAAACACTTAGCTTGTTCTGAAAATCTCTTCTCATTTAATTTCCAAAGCATACACATCTGTAACGAGGTAATGCATGTACAGAGAGCAAAGGTTTGGGCTTTTAACTTTTCCTTGTCTTAAGGCAACACAGACATCTGGCCCTTAAATCAATGCAGGGTGAGCTGGGTCCTTTGGTCAGGGCTCTCTCAGAATCAAAAGTGTGACACACTCCTGCATTTGCCCGTGCTTCATCCTGCTCCTAGAAAGGCCAGACTCAGCCCCTCATGGCTCTCTGCCCTACAGTAATAGGTGCCCTCTCCCATTCCCCATGGAAGCCCAAGCAAACAATGTCAAATGGCACATGTTTTATTCAACATACCCACAAATGTATCAGCAGAAACACTGCTCTGAGCTTTGCACAAAGGCTCTATAGGGAAATACATACTAGTCCAGGAAAGAGGCCATTCCTCTAACATATGCTAATATGCCGGAGGGGCTGGAGGGAGTCCTGCTCTGCTGAAGGAGGTCTCAGACAGTTCAGCCTTTCCCTTGATGTCAGGTGTTAATCTTATCATTGTTACAGCTAACATGGTCTGAAACCAAATTAGCCTTTGGGCAGGAGCTGGGGAGTCGGCGCCGTCTTCGCGTGCCTTTGTCTTTCAGTTCTGTTATTGTGTGATTCCACCAGGGCCTCTGAATGTGCTGGGTTTTAAATAAGGCCCAATAATCAGCTACTCTGGTGAAAATCAGGAATTACTGCAATAATCTGGGAAAAAAGAAAGTATTCTGGGTTCATATGGGTGAGCAGAATTTGGTCCCTTTTGAAAAAAACAGAGCTTTGTCTTTCAGTTTTCCCTTATCTAGCTTGAGATTCTTCGAGTGCCAAAAATAATATTGCATATTACTGCCAGAACATTTATCTTTGTTTTGAGCTCATTTCAGAGACAGGATTTGTTCAGGAGAGCCTGGGAGGGGACAAAGGCTAGGGTTTTAAAGCTCATCCTTATCTCTAGTCTCAGTGTTTCTTAAGTTAAAAGACAAATCAGAAAAAAACAAAGTCCCTAACGCCGAGGGAGGTACCAATTTATCTTCAGACAACACAACCTCCATTTAATTTTCCATCCAGACACCCCATCACCCTTTGCCAAAGTGTTGTATGTACATGGGGCTGGATGACGTTGGGGGAGGAAAGCATTTTTCTGCTGCTAATAGCAATACCTTGGTGTCACTCATGATTTATAGGCAGCAAAGAACGCTTTTTCTGGTCTATGTTCTGTTCGCTGTAATGAGTTCAGAAGGAATAGTGCAGATGCCACATGGAGCTCACAGGAGGAAATCTTCATTAGTCCAGTCCTCTCCAGTGTGGTAGCAAGGACTGGGAACATTAGAGGAGAAACCCTCTTGTTTATAACTAGCTTATTGAAGTGCACAGGCATGGAGTTGTCACTGTGTCACTGCTAATGTGTCACCAACTTTCAGACCCTGCTCGTCTTCAAAATTCACAAGCAGCTCAGCCACATGGTGCTTCTTGCTGGTGTAGGGAAGGAAGAAGGAAATTAGGAGACAGAACAAGATTTCAAGATATTCAGGAGAGGATGAACCCTTGGATGAAATCTGGAGGTTACACGGTTCTTTATGTAACCTGGGGTAGATCGTTGGCTCTGTTGGGAGCAGGATCAAAGGGGAATGAACTCTGCCATGGTGCAGGAAGAACAGAGCCTCTATCAGATTAGAGACATGTAAGAAATGACAGCAAACCTGGATCCGTCATGTCCAGTACTCTGTTGTACACTGAGGCAATAAAAGATGCTATTTAGGGAAAGCACACTTGCTTGGCCACTTTAGTGGTCTGTTCCCCTCATACCTCTAACAGCAGCCACAATTGTTTTATCAGCTATATTAAAGTGGACATCCCTGCCTAGGGCATTTAGTGTCCACGTCTAGACATTTTGTTTGTGATTTTGTCTAATTGCTCCCTGACTCTGACAATTCTGTCTGCTTCCCATGGCATCCAGTTCCAGAAGTTCACTTCCACAGTGTAAAAAAGCACCTCCTTTTATCTCTTAAAACCAACCCCCATTAGATTCAGCAAACGCCCACTGGTTCCAGGACTATGGACTTCCTGAGCAGCAGCTGAACCAGAGCTTACCTAAGGCCTTCTTCATTTTACGAATCTTGGTGCTGTCCTCATTTTCCAGCATTCTTCTCTCCTGGCTCAAGTCACATCTCCTAAGACAGCTTCTTCATCCCTAATCATCTTGTGGACCTCCTTTAGTTCCACAAATACCACAATGAGCTGAATTTTGCTCCTGATTCCTGTGAAGGAGTGGGATCTATCGGCTTTGTTCTGACCTTGCTTGGGATCAACCATATGAGTGCTTTTCAGTAGGTGAGGAAGGAGGACACCTCTTGAAAGAAGTGTCAGGCTGCCTCTCCCTGGCTGCAGCATCGCTGTATCCTTAATGAAATCTCATCACACTGGTCACCGAGTCAGTTCAGTGAATCGTGAAATGCATCCCCGGTTTTGTTTTTGAAGGTGAGAGACAAAAGGGCAGTCAGAACCCTTCCTCACGCTGAACTCTGTATCCAAGAGATTTATCCAGGGGCAAGGCTGGAGTCTAAATGATCCTGATACTGAACAAGTGTCACAGATCACAGCTTCATCCATCCATTCCATGAAGCAGAGAAACGAGGAATTATGCATTTCAGGAAAAGAGTGATGAGGTTTTGTTACTTGGCAACTGTAGCTCCCACATATTTTGGAAAAAATTGAGAACATCCTGTACCTCGGAGAAATCAACCAGCTTAGGTGAGGAGGAAGGGAGCTGGCAGCAGATCCCCAAAACTTTGAGCTGGAAGGATCTGGTGGGGCTTGTGGAAGCAAAAATTGCTTTATGTCTTCATGCTCCTCAGCTTGTCTCCTCAACGTGACTGTCTGCATCAGTTTCTGGGCTCTTCATGGTGAAATAATCCATTGTTCTGCCATTTCTGTCTCGCAGAGGCATTTCACAGCCATCTGAATGGGCTCTAATCCACCTGCCAGCTGCAATCAGCACACAGCATGGCTGCACTCCTGTCAGCCAAGATTTGAGCACCAGAAACAAAAACCTTCAAAAGAGGAATCAGCAAGAGATCTGCATGTGAAAACTGGGGAGCGGGCAGTCAAACCTGAGGGCTTGGTGAATGTACACACAGGGACAGCAAACCCAGGCAATAAGGCCAGGGTAAAGTTTGACTTGCCTTCTGCGGTGGCAATTGACTTCAGACAAGAATTCAGACATGATATATTAAAATAATAATTTAGGGCTTCAGTTGCTGGGAGCCAGTCTCCAGGGTTGAGCTCAGCAGGCAGCTGTGTTGCTGGACCCCAGCTAATGCATTTATGCAGTGGTTCAGCATCTTTGGTCCAGTTTTGTTACTGACACCTTTGCTGTGTGAAATCCCATTTCTCCTTCCTAGGCTGCATATAAGAATCCAGTGGTTTCAAAGAGCAGATCTGAAGTCTCCACGACAACCCTGCAGTAACCAATTAAGTAAAGGTAAGATAACAAAACTACCATGGCAAGAACTGATTGAAACGGTGTGTTGCTTCAAGGAGTGCAGCAACATGAGATTGCTACAGTGGCAAAGATGTCTTATTACAGTCTTTGTAAGGTCTGCCTGGCACTGCAGTCACACACAGTTGTGTGAAATTCCAGATGGCTTCATGTAAAATCAGTGAGAGTTGGGTTGTTAATGCCCAGTAGTTCGTTTGGAATCCTGTCTTTTTCTAATTATGTCATTAAAAGGACATGAGCTAATCTCACTGTAACCCAAGCAGCTACAACAACCTGGCAAGAACCTCTCTCTGAGACACAGCTACTAAAGCACTGCTGACAGGTCTCCCAGTTTGGATTGAGAGGTTCTGGAGTATTTTCATCATGTGCACAGTATAAGAAAAGATCATAGGAAATAAATGTGAGGGAGATGGAACCTCTTTGGCTAAACCGTTCCTGATCGCAGGGTGTCTCACCTCTTCCAGGGCTCCTGTGATGGTGGCTTCATCTGCTCCCCACACAGTCTAATGTGAGCCCTTCCTAATTGTAACCAATAAATCTCCCTTACTGCAACCTATCACTTCTTGTCTCCTGGCAGACATAGATAATAATTACCTTCTACACTGCACTTTTACCTATTTGAAGGGTATTATCATGCATCTCTTCCACTTCCCCCAGACTAGATCAAGTCATTTTTTTCTGTACCTCCTTGCAGGGCTCATTTGCTGTACCTCTGGCTGTTCTTGTTGCTGTCCTCTGGACTTTCTGTGTTCAACAGCCAGAAGTCAGGGGCCAGGGGCAGGCAGCGCGCCATCATGTGCACCACGGAGCAGGCGACGTGAAGGTACTATGTGCAGAGAGTGTGTTGGGAGGGAAACAAGTGTCTGTTCTCACATGATTTGCCTACAAGCAAATCCTCCACCGTCTTCAAGTACTACCAGAAGGGACAGTGTGCCTACAGCACTTGGTACAGGTGTGACCACATGAGGCTCACAGCCCTGGGGGGAGCCACAGCCGCTGTGCTGCCCCTGGCAGTCCCCCACAGCCCCCGAGCGTGGGCCCACCACCACATGGAGCAAACAGAAGAAGAGGACGCTCAGGGACAGAAATCTGTGTGGCTCGAGTGAAGAGCAGCAGAAGCCTCGTGCCCTCAGGGTTGTGGTGTGCTGCAGTGACCAAAATAACAATCTGGAAGTGAAGCCCCATTTGCAATTTGCAGCGTACTGGAAGATTGGTAGCTGGGAGCTCCTGTGCTGACAGGGAGCAGCTGTGTCCATACGTGGTGGAGGGAATGTGGCACTTGTGGCTGCCTGTATCTCCACGAGGTCATGGGTGAGCTGTGTGAGCTGCAAGTGCTTCACCTTTTCAACCAAGAACAGAGGAAGGCTGACAAGATGATGTGCATGGCAACATTGAGCTCGACATGGAGAAGGCCTTTGTTTTCCAGGCCAGTCAGGTCAAGGTGTGCAGCATCTGTATGGAAGTGGTGTACGAGAAACCACCAGCCTCTGAGAGGAGGTTTGGGATCCTTCCCAACTACAACCACACGTACTTCTTGTCCTGCATCTGGCAGTGGAGATGTGCCAAATAGTTCAAGAAATCCATCATCAAGTCCTGTCCAGAGTGCCAAGTAATATTCAAGTTTGTCATTCCCTGTGTGTACTGGGTAGAAAAGCAGAAGAAAAATGAGCTGATTAAAGAATTTAAGCAGAGCGGGGAAAAAGCCCTGCAAGTACTTTGAAAAAGGGAAAGGAATGTGCCAGTTTGGAAGAAAGTGTCTTTGGAAGGAAGTTTTGCAGGGAAGAAAAGGGCTGAAGGAGGTAACAAGGTTCTGCAGAAATGTTAGGTTCTCTGAGCAATTCTTTGTAGAGTAGAATGCACAACTGAACTACTCTCTTCCAAACACAGTGACTGCCTCTACACTATGGCAGACCAGGGTCTTTGTTTCACTGTCAGCTGAGCTATTTCCATGTTCTGACTCATCCACGGCTGTTTCTACGCCAGTAAAAGCAGCAGCATTTGCAGCATTGTTCAAGCCCTCACAGGTGAAAATAATTATGAGGCAAAAGTTTCCTTACAAGTTGCACCAGTCATGTGGAGTTTTTCACTTTTCACCTTGTGGGTGTTGCCTTGTGTGTGCAGCTCTGGGTATGTTCACAGCGTGACCCTGGTTCTCTAGGACAGAGGGACACAAGTGACAGGAGACCACAGTGGTCATGTCCAAACCTGCCTTTCCTCAGGAACCTGGTGCCTCACAAATTGTCTCTGAGTCAACCTCAGGACTATTTCTTGTGCTGCCTTCACCTTTCTGCACTCCCCACCCCTGTTGTGAGTGCAGCAGTCACTTGCTTCTCACTGTCCCCTGTAGTTCCTGTTCACAGGCAACCTTTAATTGCTACTTCTTCCACCTTCCCTTGAAGAACAACACTTACATTATATTTCCTTGTGGACAGAAAGTAGAATTCTTTTCAGTTTGTTCTCTCTTCCAGTTTTGTTAAATCCCAGATGAGCTGATCTTAGACTGCTGAGCCTTGCTTTCCTCTTCTGTGAGACAGGACAAGTGCAGCACCCAGAGGCTTGTAAAACCTGTCATCTGTGCTGCTGCAGCAAAAAGCATTGCCATTGAACACATCTTACAATCCCTGTGTTGCTATCAGCTGGGGATCTAGGAGGCAGACCTTACTTGGAAAGTGCTGCTAAATACTCAGAGAAAAGCAAATTTTGAATTCTCAGGGGTAAATATTTATTCCAGACTCTCAAAAAAGTAGTGATTTGTGAATCCAGGTGTGGGAGGGTTTTTAGTGGTGACAGTGCCTGGAATTTTTCAGCAGCTTTTTTTTCTCCTGTTGAGACTTCTCGTTAACAAGCACTGATGGTCATGGCAGCAGCTACACGGGTGTCCTGTCAAACGGAAGAGCTGGGGCAGAAACTCCTTGTGCCCTCCAGTGCACTCATTACTGTTTTGTCAAGTTCTGTTTCAAGTCATAGATTCCCCTTGGATCCTTATGGGGCCATTCCACGGATGAATGAGCAGCTGCTTTCTGTTTCTCAGCACACATTTCCCTTTTGTTACAGTCTTCTCATCAGGTCTGGTCACACTCCCACGTATCCTGATATTTCTGGTACCCTGCACCACCTTAGGTGAAATAAATTAATAATCTTCTTTCTTGCATGCACACCTTACCCTGTGCCCACTTAAAAACCAGTCCTGTGGCAAAAATTCTTCAGTTCTTCATTCAGATAACCGGTGATCTATGAAAGCAAGTTAAAAATGAGGTTCCTAAACAGAATTTAATATAATGTTGTTGTTGCAGTGACTGTAACACAGTGCAGATTTGATGTTTTCAATCCAGGGTTACAAGGGCGTGCACTCTTATCAGTCTATTTGATTTTAAAATCCTTATCTCTGTTGTACTGCAGGCATTGGGGTAGCTCGATTTGCTGAGTTAATAAACTGTCTCTCGGATCTCTGTAGCCCTTTTATAACATCTAAGACTTTTTGAGTTTCATGGTTACCACAATGCTATACAGAGCTCATTCCTTCCATTCACGGGTCATTGCGCTAATAAATATGAGATGGACGCCTTTGGGCATTAACCAACAGAGGCAGCCCTGCAGTGTGACAAGGAAATTATTGTGGCCGGGACTTTCCAACAGTATGTTATCAGAGGGGACTGTATAAACAAGTCAGTGCTTGTTGGAAGGGAGCACGGGTATGGGACTTCATTCCTGGTTGTCATCCTACTTCACAGTCCACAAAACCTCTCCAAGACAGTGGATCTCTGAAGGCTGGAGGCAGCTTGACTGTGTCACTGTGCAAACTGTGCTACTGTGGGTCTGTTCAGGGACACTCCAGAGCGATGAATATGCCAAGTCACTCCAAGGTATTATATGAAAAGAGACCCTGGCACCAAGCTCGGCTTGCCAGAGACTTGCAGACATTTAGAAATGCGGACATGCAAGCCAAGATACAGCTCCAAGTTCTTTTAATTTCTGCAATCATCAGGCAACTGCTGAATGTGATAAGGCAAGGACTTCAGCTCAAAATGGACTAGGGAACAGGGAGGAGAGTGGAGACAGTAGACAGATATCAGGTAGGAGGTGCAGATGTTAAAGCTTTGATGTTCTCCCCTTCAGCGGAAAGAGTGGAGCCGAGATTAGCAGCATTGTGCTCAGTAATGGCATTATCCTGCTCAAAACACTGGGAGATGCAGTTGTGCTGAATGTCACTGTGTCAGGGTATTTGATCCTCCACCCAGTTGCTCTGTTTGAAACCAGATTAACATCTGAGACCAGGATTGCACCTTTTATACTTGACAGGGGGAGCTGGTTATTGTTTTCAAGCAAAGTGCCTCCTTGCTGGGGTGGCATTCCAGTACTTTTCCCAGAGCAGCAGTGTGGTGTAAGCCAGCAGCTCCCACTGAAAGGGAAGCTGGCCCATTTCTCCCCTAGCTGTGCTCTGACGGTACAGCACTGCTGCAACACTGTCAGCATCCCAGACACACCTCAGACATGGCATTGGACAGCACATCTGAGCCTCCTTGTTTTCATGGACACTGCAGAGCAGGAGAATGAGCAAGACTCTGGCGGGATTCAGATGTGTTCTGTATATCCCAGACAAACTGGAGCGGTATATGAGCTCTTTCCAATGTAGCTCTAAGTGATTCACATCTCTTCTTTGGCTCATTGCATCTCTAGGGGAAGATGTGAGTGCAAGGAGTGGCTTGTTTTGGTGGCTATCTCTTAAAAAATATGTGTTTAATGATCTTGTAGGAGGCAAGACTGAAAAAACAGTGCTTTGGGACCAGAAATGAGTGGAATTTATCATGGATCCCAGGTCCTGGGATCCTATTCATTTTGCATTCTGAGATCAGCTTTGAGAAGACTCTGCTGTCTCCTACCCAGTAAAGCTATACCATTATTGAGACAACCAGCTGTGCTGTGCCAGGAGAGAAGCTGTTGGCTCTTGCCTTCACCCCTGGCACTGTGCTGCCCTTTGCTGCTGCAGTGAAAAGTGTGCCCATAACTTCTGACAGCCTTTTGAGGAAGCTTTAATTAGGCAGGGGTGAGGACCAGCACTGCTGGGAGATGGTGAGGCTCAGTCTTCCTGAGGAACCTCTTCCTGCTGTCCCAGAGGTCCTTGCTGCTGCAGCTGCACGGTGACCAAATCCCTACCTGTGCCAGCGGTGTGTGTGATGTGTGGGCCTCCTGTTGACACTGTAGGGCAGAGACTTCAGAGAATATGGGCCGAGACCTGGACTTGAAGATTCCCTTTCCTTGCTGGCTCTACATTCCTGAGAAAAGATGAAGTTATGGTGTAGGGCCACCCTGCAGTCCTGCTGTTTTGGTGACAGCTATGGGGCAGCTGTGCTGGAAGATGCAGTTTCACAGAGACAGGAGTAGATGTTTATCTCAATCCAGTTCACTGGTCTTGGGTTGATAATATTTTAGGGCACCCCAAGTCATGCCTGACAGTTCTGAATTTTCAGGGACACTGAACAGTGAGTGACTCTACTGGGTTTGGGAGATATCCATCTTCAGGTATTCTTTTAAATCTCTTTATACCTCAGTTTTTTCATCATTCAGGTGGGGAGTGAGAAGCAGCATTTACCTGCCTCCCATCACATACATAATTACTGTTGTTGAGGAGGCTTCACTGCTGCTGCTGGCAAAGTCTCAGTTGAGAGCTGCACCCTCAGGTGCCAGAGCTTTGGGTAGCTTTTCCTTCACAAACCAAAGAGATCAAGTCAGGCTTGTCATCGTGAACAGGCTCAGCACAAAGGACACTCTAATTCCGCCTGGTGATGCCTTCATAAGGGGCAGATCCTTATGAACGAATGATTTCACCGTTCAGTGAAACACATTTCTGTATGTCACAAGGTGTGAGGGGAAATGAGCAAACACACTACATTGGGAACAGCAAAAACCACCCAACAGGGATCAAAAGCATCAACATGCTCATAAAAGGAAGGAGGGAGTTATCCTGATTCATTTCAGGAAGATGTTGTGAGTGTGCCACAGACAGACCATGCTCAGGGCTCCACAGGGGTTTCTGCAAGTAAATAGAGAAGACAACTTACAAACGGTGGGAGAAAACTCAGAATCTGTTTCTTGAGGCAAGACCATTTCTCTGGCTCACTGGGGACAGCTCCAGCTACATCAGGGATAACAACACATTATTCCTGATGTTCCTGAGGAAAGAAATGAGCAGGACCGAAATGTTTACTTAAAGAAAACATATTCTGGATCCTATGAAGAGTCAGATTTCATCAAGACTTTGCCTTTAATAGCCACCAGCACTGGATTCAATCCTCTCTAATATACTCTCAGGGTGACACAGGGCCTTGGGGAACTTTTCCTGGTCTTTTAGACAGTGATGAGTTTATTCACTAGACAGGAAGTTGTTTAGCTTCTATTTTTTTTTATTCTGACACAGTTTTTTAGATGGGTGCATTATCCATGGGAAGTTTTAGTGGATTTGGGGTACTCGCAGATATCCTGTGCTGCTCTGTGATCAACTGGCAGTGAAGCTGGAGGTATTTCTTCCTCTGAGCTTTGAATAGTTATGTTTCCATTTCACCTTCCAAATCTGAAGAAAATTAGTATTTCCAATTTCAAAAGCTCTCCCCTTTCCTTTATCAGCAATAAAGAAGAAACAGGAACGCTTGCCTGGCCTGCTCTGCACCGTTCATTATTTTACACAAATGTATCACTAGGTTTCTCTTCTTCATAAAGTCTCTACAGACAGGCTTTTAAACTGTGCTTCTTCTGATAGCTTTCATTATTTTCAACACCTATCATATAATACCTTTATGCCTCATTTAGTAGAAAACTGTAAAGATCAAATTTCCGTTTAAAATATGAAGCCTTGTTAACAATCTTTTTGAAACAACTGAAATAGAGAAGTCACATGAATCATTGCTTCTCTTTTATTACTTAGGGAAAAAAAGAATAAGTATCCAGAAAATGTTTTCTGTAACTTTTTTGAAAGAAACATATTTCACTGACTGTGAAATATGTGCTTGTTTGCCTGCTGAGGAAAAGATTGGTTGGATGGCAACTCAGGAGCCAAAGCAATTTCAAAGAAGAGAGGTGGGTTCTGTTTTATAAACACAGAAATCCCAAGTGCTGTGTGTGGCTAGAACAGCCTCACAGAGAAATTGAAATTTTTATGATCCTAGAAGATTAAATGAGAGATTGGTGCAATAACTCTATTGGTTTAATGCATGCTTTGTTTTGGATAAAACGAGAAGAGATCTTTTGCTGCCTAAATCAAATGTAACACTTTTGGCCCCTTTTCTTGTTGATTTTGTGCTGTGAATTCACTAACAGCCACTTCTAAAAGCCCAAGTTTTGTTTTGTCACTCCCACCCCCCAAAACCTGTATATATAACCAGTAACGCTGAAAATGTTAACATTTCTGAGGTCCTCGATGTTTGTTCTTGCAAAGAGCTCCCAAACAGACCAGAATTCACCAGAAATAAAACAAATCCCTTTGTTGCTTTTCCACTGGTGCCATTTTAAAAATAGCAACATCTTTATTGCAACACTTCTGAGGGAAAGGGGCTCCTTTACCCTTCAGCAGTCAGACAGATGCTCCTTCGGTGTCTCCGATCCTTTGGCTGCTCCTTTCACACTGTGGAGTTCCTGTCAGCACAAAGCCCACGGAAGGCACAGTGACACGGGAGCTGTAGCAGATGTGTGCAGAGCAAGAGGGACAGGTTCAGCGTGGGTTGACTCTCAAAGGAAAGAAAGACCCCACAGTCACCAGTGCAGTGTCAGAGCAAATGTCAGGGAGGTTTAAAGCAGCTTGGAAGGACTAATGGCAACTGTCCCTGGTGACTACAGCTGGCAGCAGCTCCACCTGGCTACTCTTAAATGCCCTACCACACCTCCTTTACCACAGCAGGTCCCACAGGGGTTTAAACTCTCTGCCTCCATGGGGAACCCAATACCCCCAAACCCTTGGCAGTGTTTTTCTCCTTGCTGCCACGCTGTCTCGATCTCACATGGCTTTCGTTTCAGGGGATGGGGTCATGAAAGCCTCCTGGAAACTGGTGCTGTTCAAGGGCTGGCACAGAGATGATGTCAAATCGCACTCTGAGACGGCGCCTCTGCCCCACAGCACTCACACGACAACATTGTGGTGATTGAATTGGAGCGGGGATGGAGCCTTGGAACGCTTGCAGATGGGGGAGCTGGAGCTGGATGAACTGTTACTGAATAGCTGCATAATCTCTTACAATTTCTCGTCTATTTAAGCAGGCTCTGAAGTCAACTCTTCAGAAGTAAAGGCTGGTACCTGCTGCAGTTCTGTGTGCCTGCCTGTCTTTTGAACTCCTTCAAAGAGGCCCTTGTGCTTTTTCAGGAAAATGAAGAGGGAGATCCCTGTGTAATCTCCATCAATACCTTTCATTTCCCGAGGTAACGATGCACAAAGTGTCCTGGGGAGAGAGTGCCTTTCCCCTCCTGACACAGCGGGGGCTCCTTTGTAACCCTCCTCGGGCTCACGATAGACACAGCAGCTTCCCCTGCTCCTCAAAGTGCTATTACAGCAAAGTTAAAATAATTTACATGCTGTTAAAATATTTTTTTTCCTGAGATAAGGCCATGTAAATGTCCACGGAAGAGTCAAAACGCCCAGTTTAGGAAAGAATTTGAGTTTCTAATGCCATCGACAGCATGCACATCGTCAGAACTCCTCCATGAACAGAGAGAAACACGGCTGCTTTCCTTCAAGTGTTTTTCTCTTAAATTATCATTTTCAGTTGTTCATTAGTCCTGAAAAGTCAACCAGACATTTTGTTCCATATTTGGCTAGGTAATAATTCCAAGAAAATTCTAGTGGTCGTGTATTGATCCAAATAAAAGTATGGAGCTTTGGAAAAGTAGAGGGGGCTGGATGGAGTGTTTCATGCAGAGCAGACAGTTTGCCTCCAATTATCACAAATAAACCCTAACAGAGCACAGAAATGGCTGCAGGACTTCAGGAGAATAAATAACCACTTGCAGATTGAATACTGGCTGTCGTATCACTGCTTTGTGGGCTTTATTAATGACTGGCTTGGTGAGAGCAGCCCTTTTTCTGCTCCTCCACAATCAGAGGAGGCACAAGATAGATGTGGTTTGCATTCATCTAAAGTTAGAAGTCATGATGTAAATCGCAGAAATAGACATGAATACAGAAAAAAGCCAAAATGTGTAATTTGAAAAACATGTTAGAGCAATAGCTGTGCAGTATCCTGCTTCCCAAAAGGTTCAGAGGAAGAGGGTTATGGGGAGAGAGCCTAATGGGGCTGTTTGTTTCCTGGGGAGCAAAGCACTAAGTTTTAACGTTCATGAAAACTGAGAAAACAATTACTTTGTTGTGTATGGAAACTTTTAGCCTTCAAAATTCAGAGAGAAATGCTGATAAAAGAAATGCTGGGATCCAAAGGTCCTGGGAGTTACTCGGGAGTGGCTGCAGTACCTGGAGTGATTCCCTGTTTCCCAGTAGGGAGATGTCTGGCAGCTCTCATGACAGTGGTGACACAGCGCTGGCCCTTACACCCAGCACTGAGCTGCCCTGGCTTTCCAGCTGTGTTTCTGCTTGTCACTCCACCGGCCTCATCGCCGGGACTGGGCAGCTGGACTTACTCCACTGCAGTGGGCTGACTCTGGGCCCCTCAGGTCAGGGAGCACATTGAGGGGGTGGAGTGCGTCTGGAGAAGGGGACAGAGCTGAGGAAGGGTCTGGAGCACAAGTCCTGTTAGGAGCAACGGAGGGAGCTGGGGGTGTTCAGTCCAGAGAAAAGGAGGCTTGGGCATGACCTTATCACTCTCTACAAGTCCCTGACAGGAGGCTGTAGCCAGGTGGGGGTCAGCCTCTCTCTTCCCAGGTAACTGTTGGAAATGATGTAACTTTCCTAATTAATTGTTTTGATTAACTTTTTAAATTGATTTTTAAAATTACACATATATGTATTACAGTGACATAACCAGCAACCCGACAAGAGGGCACAGTCTTAAGCTGTCCCAGGGGAGGTTTAGGTTGAACAAGAGGAATTTCTTCACAAATTTAGCAATTAATTCTTCTAACCCTCTTCTAGCTTCTAATTTTTAAGGATATTGTTTCTGCCTTATCAGTCAGGTTTCAGCTGTATTCTTACTGGTTCTGCTGCTTTTGATTTCCCTGGAAAACTATTTTATTAATAGCTCGGAGATCTTGTACTAGCCTGTATTCATTAGTATGTGGCTTCTTTACCAGTAAAAGTATTATATTCTGACTCACATTCCCCTAGTAATCCATGTTGCACACATTTTTTTTCACAAAAAAGGTGATTAGACATTGGAATGGGCTGCTCAAGGAGGTGGAGTCACCGTCCCTAGAGGTGTTAAAGGAAAGGCTGGACGTGGCACTCGTGGTCTGTTTGACACGGTGGTGTTGGGTTATATGAACCCAACCTAAATGATGCTGTGATTGCTGGGACGACATCACGGGAGTCTGGAGCAGCGCTTTGCCCCGGCGGCGCCGTGCTCCACCAGAGGAAGGGCCAGGCCCGGACCACTGCTCCGAGGCGCGCAGGAGGGAGAAACGCAGGAAAATGACCACAAGCACCGATGAACCCAAGAGCTCGACACTGTTCCTGCAGAACGCACTCGCACTGCCACGGCCCGAGCCGTTCGCTAATTAAGCGCTCATTAAACACTAAGTGCACCGCGCTGCCCGTGCTGTGCCGTGCTCCGCCCTCACGCGCCGCCCTCACGAGAAATGGCGGGAACGAGGCACGCGCGCGCCGTCTCCACTCCGCGCACGCGCAGGAAAAGTGACCCCTCCCGGCCGCCGTCCCGC
>VZTA01013978.1:53010-67185 GCA_013398855.1 Mohoua ochrocephala | reverse complement strand
GAAGCAAGTTTTGTTTTGTGTTTTTTTTTTTTTTTTTTTTTTTTTTTTGGTGTTGTTGTTGCATAATTTCATACAGATTAGCAAGAATTCATCCTGAACAGTGATAACTTGTTGGGATTTTGTCTTTCGAGACACTTTTTGTCCTCTGCCGAGAGGAGCTCTAGGGTACAGGAGCTTCTGTGGGTTAATTATTGTTGTGCTAAGCAACAAAGTTAGAGAAAATTTTGTAGGTGCTTTTTCCATGATGCTGGATGGTGGAACTACAGCTCTTGACACCATTACCATATGGCTCTTTTTCTTTTTTCTTTCCCCCATATGTGTATACCAGTACCAGACTGTATAAAAAATTTTGTTTCACTACCTAGGGACTGCAGGCTAATTAATTTAATAAATGTGGGTGCAAAAGTCCTTGAATATAACCTGGCTACTTTTACACACGTTATCTGAAAGTGCCTACAAACACTGCTCTGCCAGCATCTGTTTCAGAGTTCAAAGGTTGTTAGTGGCTTTGACTGCTTTGGACTAATTTCAATGCAAAACAACATATATTATCCTATACACGATACGAACCTTGAGGAAGGATTGCTTAGCTTTATAATTTTGAACTGTACATGTTATATGTGCAGAGTAATGTAGAAATTAAGACCTTTGCGATCACAACGTGTGTCTGAGAGAACTGCACCAGCATAAGCACAAGTTAGTGCCCAAAACCACCAGCTTCATCTTACCTCTGCTTTGGAGACTTTGGTGCATGTACTGTAGCAGATTCACTTAGAATGTATGTGCATCAACAGTGTTAAGGTTGCTTAAATTTAGTCTATTATTTTGACTTCCATGTTAAATGTTAGCCTGAATTTCAATACTGTAACTTCTTTAATGGTTGGCCTGTTTCTCTGGTAGGCTTTCAATTGTAACTTTAATTCTTTGACAGAGTATGCCACTTCTCAAATAGTCCTCGGTGTAAAATGATCTGGTTTACTGTTGATTTGCTGTTTGGTACGTGTAGTCTAACAGAGCACCCCAATTACTTTAGTGTCACAATACCTCAGTGCTTTCAGAAGGGCAGGCTGCCACTTCTGTGCAGTGTTATGAGTAGCACATGAACTGGAGTCTTACTTAAGAGAGAATATTAGGGACAGTCTTGCCACTTGCTGTCAGAACTGTATGGTGCTTCACAGCTGAATAGACTGTGATAATGCTGCGTGTCTTATTTGTGTGTTTTGCAAGGTTTCTCTCTCTTGCACAGTCTGTAGGCTTCTCTTACAGTAATTCAGTCACCTGCATAATACTGTGTCAGCGTGGTTTGTAATATTGCAAGACTCTGCAGTTTTATCACTTTATGCTTATTTATCACAGTCCTGCCTCACAGCTGTCTTCACAACTTATTACTCCGACACTTCCTTCTAGCATTTCTTGTTTATTATGGCTTTTGTTGCTGTACAAAACAGCATTGCTACACTTTTTTTTTTTTCCTCCCTTGCATTATCTACTTTTTGACCCTCCTGGTCAAAGTTGCATTCTTGAGACTCTCCCTTTTTATTGGCACTAAAGGCCTTATTTCCTGTTATGTTTGTGAACATTGCTAAGAAAATTTCGGTCTGGGATAGCTATCTGAATTACTGGCTTTTTTTCTTTGTTCTGACCATCTCTTGGCGGTTAAATGCTCAGCAAGTCTATTTCAGTTTACTTCTGCAGAGCCCAGGCCTGGACTCAAAAACAGCACTAGGACTTTGTTCTTTTGTCTTTTTGGTCAACCCAGTGTTTATTCTCTGTAACATTATGCCCATGATGTCTAGCTGCTAACCTGCCTAAAAGGAAAACATGTTGGCAGGGGCTGATTAGGCATCAAATGCCACTGTCCCACTTCAGGGAAAAAAAATTCTAGAGATCTATCTCCTGGAATCTCCTCTCTTACTGGAGTTCCTTCACAGTTTGGTAATTTTACTTGGTGAAAGTTTAAGCTGAGAATTGACATCATTAGGTACGCATTGCAAGAAAATAGTCTTTCAGTCTGACTACTCTTCATGGTAGAGAACTGCAGTATGTGGTATATTCATGATTTTGCAAATTTTAAGTTTCTGCAGATAGTTGTCCTTCAGTTACTTGTGCATATGTATTTACTTGATGCAAATTAGATTGTATACTGGCCCATTGTTAGAAACTGGTTTAACACAGATGACCAAAGGAATTAAGCCTCTGTGAATAAAACTGATCAGACCCAGAAAGGTTCGAAGTATACCCCAAAAAAAGTGATAAAAACCAAGCAAGGTTAGATGTCGGTGCCAAAAAATTGATATGTTTTATTTAATAAAAGAGGCAAAGAGAAACAAAGAGAAAAGAAATAAATAGAAAAATAAGGGGGGAAGTGGGGGGCAGGGAGAGAGTGACAGGGGTTAGGTGGAAGCATATCACCCTTCTGGGGGTCCCAGTGATGTCTCGTTGCTCCCCTCCATCTGGTCTTCTTGGTGGTGGGGGTCCCCCGCTGCCGCCGTCATGCTGAAAAGTGTAGAATCCAGTGGCTGAATCCACGTTTGGGCCAGGTGGGAACGCCCAGGCGCCTCCCTTGCAGGGGGCAGTTTGACACTGTCCCTTGCAACACTGAGGGTCTGTTGCATCATCTGCAGGGCTCTGGTGCAGGGTCTGGGGACCCCCGGGGGGGGGCCTTTGACGGGCCTTGACACCCCCTTCTGCTGTGGATAAGCTTTCCCCGGGGTGAAGGGGCCCCACAGCTGAGCTGGTCTGCGCAGTGGAGGGTGGGCGGTCGCTGCGCCTCTCACCAGAGGCTTTTTCACTACACCCCCAAAAGTCTCTTCCCCCTTGCCTTTGGTTCGAGGGTCTGTGTGAAGCCTGGCAGCTGACAGCCCTGGGGCTGCGGTCTCCACTCCTGAGGCGTTAGGCTTGATCCCTCTGTGAATGTATTCTTCTCTCCTCAGACCTGAGTTTACTGTATCTTATCTCCATCAGCGAGCAGTCCAGGGCCCCAGTCAGAAGGCCTGCTCAGGGTGTGGTGGTCTTCTCTGCAGCTTTTGTAATACAGTTTTGCTATAATAGGCAAAAGTCTTTCATGATAATGTTTAAGCCATAAACTATAACATTAAGTCTCTGACACCCATCAAGCTTTTGGAGTTCAGTTTTGTGTTCATTTACACAGTAGTGTAGGATTAAACATTGATTTTGGTGAGTTGCGACATTATTGCCAACACATTTTGTATATTCAGTGTGGCAGTTAGAGACATGGTTCAGTTGTGGACTTGGTAGTGCTTTGTTAATAGTGTGACTTGATGATCTTAAAAGTCTTTTTCAAAACCGAAACAATTCTGATTCGTTGCTGAAATACCAGTAACTGTTTGGAATTGTGTGTAAAAGTTTATCTATGGTTCTGACCCAGCCTGCTGTCAGGATTTTTATACTACAGTTAATTGATCCTTAACCTTTTCTTGGAGTTGTTAACAAATTGATCAGTAGGATCAACTGTTTCCCCTGTGCTTTCGGTTTGCTCTAAATGTGTAACCTGAAGCAGGAAAAAGCATCTGAGTTTTCTGCTTTTTTGCCTTGTTTGCAGTAAATTGTTTTCTATGATTATTTTGTTATAATACTATGAGTTTTAATGCTGTGGAGGAAGGCATAAAAATCTTGTCTCTACTGCATTTTGAAAACTATATTCCTATTGCTCAAAATGCATTAATCTGAAATATCTAATAAGTTAAATAAAGCTGAATGTAATCTACATGACATGCTAAGGTTTTTTTAGTCATTGCCTTAGACATCAACTTTGACATCAACTATTGGATAGAAAAATAGCTGTTATTTCAACAACTAGAATTATTTCTTTTTGCAGCAATTTTAACTCCCAAGCTTTCTTAGTTCTGACTATATTTTGAATGGTTTTCTCTAGGATATTTTCTTAAGTGGAGTTACATGCTATTTCTCATTACAGACGTCTCCACCTCAATAAGAAAGCCACGGACAAACAGCCATATAGCAAGCTTCCTGGTGTTTCACTTCTAAAGCCGTTAAAAGGCGTGGATCCTAACCTGATCAACAACCTAGAAACCTTCTTTGAGCTGGATTATCCAAAAGTATGTATATAATTTAGTGTCTTTTTTTCCTCCTGTGCCTCAAAAAGTCATATGAGAAGCTTGGATGGGAACTATGCTGCTTGATTGTCTTGGATTGTACTTCCTTTTGCAGAAAATGTATAATCACATATTTTACATGTTGCAAACAAAACTTTTTAAAAAGCTGTCTATTGAGGAACACATCCAAGGCTTAAGGATGAAACATACTCTACGCTTGACTAAGATGTGCTTAATCATTATTCCTGTATTGTGGTGTTTATAGATGGAAATGTTTCGTACTGCTGTAAAAGATCATTTGAGAGGCAAGAAATCCTCCTCAGTTGACTACTTCTCTGTAAGAGATACTCCAAAAGAGAACACTTCAGTGATAGCCTGAAACTTTTTGATGGTTCTTACTAATGGTTCATCTAATGAAGAGTTGCTCAGTGGTGAGGTAGTGTACCTTACCAGTTGTTGGTAGGTAGGGTAGTCTCTAAGCCATGTACTGTTGTTGGGAAGCAAATAGTTAATAAAAGCTCACATTTGCTGTTAAACACTGTTTGAATTTGTAATACAAGTGATAAGCAGTATAATTGATACATGTGTCAGATGCACTCCTTGCTCTAAAGAGCTTAAAAGAAGTCTGCAAATGTTTGCTGTATCATTCAGCATTTGAAGTATCCTCCTGTGGATAGGGAAAGGAATACATTTTTTACTGTATTTGTATCTGCTGAATTCTGAAACTTGAAATTTAGCTTTAATAAAAAGCTCCTCTTTTCTCAGTTCTTCTCAAAACCGCATCTGGCACTGCTGCTTCAATTGTAAAAGGTCAAAGGTTTGTGTAAGCTGTACAGCAAGTTTTGTTTGTGTATTCTAACTGAGAGCCTTAAACTTACACCTAAGTAGGCAGGGTAAAACAAATAAAAATCCCAGCATTTGGAACTAATTAGAAGTTGGAAGTTTTTTCTGTAATGAAACTTTGGGCCTTTTTGAAAAGCTTCAGACATGAACATATGAATCCTTTCGACTCAACAGAGTGCAATAAAGTGTGGCCGAGCACATTTTAAAGCATACTTTAGGTATGCTGTGTATGCCCGTATTGCAAACAGTACAAAGAATCTTCAGCAATATCTTAAGGTGTTAAATGACCTATAATGAACATTAAAACATTATGCAGCTGAAACATTTGACTACAAACAAAACTTGTTTAATAATTAAAAAAAACAGTTGTGCTGGATATAGCTTTACAAGAGGTAGTCTTGATCCTTGTTCTGAAAACACATGGGTAATAATCTTAAAATGTTGCTACTCCACACAAATCTGAGTTTCAGATAGTAGTAGACAATCATATTTTTCCTAAGGAGAGTGAAAATGCAAATGTGAATGCTTCAGTTTACAGCAACACAGGTTAGACAGTGCAAGCAGGGTCCTCAAACTGTCTGAAAAAACTTCTTATAGTTACTGTACAGAACTACTTTAAGAGACTGACTGCAAAAATTAAAACAACAGTATTGCCTGGTATTCCAAGTTCAGCTGTGTTGTGAAAAATTATTCTGAAAGATTAATCTGAAACTTTTTCCAGTGAAGCTGAATTCAACCTGCAGTGATAATGATTCTCTTCTGTGATCCTCCATGCACAAAATACTCTTCTCTTGAATAGAACCCAGTTATGCCATCTCACAACTGCAGGACTTACACATAATATTTTTTCTAGTGAAGAGTTCTCACCTACTGTGCATATTGTAATTTTGCAAAATTTTTTCCGTTCATGTTAAATTCAAATGAACCTGAAGGTAATGTTTGTGTAGATAAGCATCTTTGTATTTGTTCTGCTTTCATCACACATTTTCTAGTTTTTTACTTTGCTTCTGCATACAAAGGCCATTTATTTTGAATTTTTCTCTTTTCAAAAATTGGAGTCTGAAAGATCTGTTTTACTTCTGGTTGAATTTCTTGGAGACTATGGATATAGAAATGTCATTGTTACTGTGAATTGAAGATTAATTATATAGTGACTAGGGAAATTAGTTTTATTTTACAAGTTTAATTTAGTGTTCAGAAAAAAACCTAATTTCTTCAGTTGTTTATTTCTATGGTGTTCATGCTGTCAAGATTCTCTTGTGATGAGAGGACCTGCCTGCTTAATGAGACAACTCTTTCATCTTTTAAAATTCATTTTCCATGCTGTAAGATGGTAGAAATCAAACACTGCTTGCTCCTTAGCCAAATTGACTTTGAGTTTGTATTCTGGGAGGTAGAGATATTTGCCTGATAGATTTGTTCTAGCACTACAAACTTAACTCCCATTTAGCAGTTAATGACTTTAAATTTCCACAATATTCTGAATGTAGTTAGAGTAGTTCAGCAAGAACATCAGAAATTCTCATCATAGAGCCAATAGGCAGCTTTCAAAATTCAGATTATTGTCACTGAACTACTTAAGCAAAAACTAAGTTCGGTGAGGTGATAAAATAGTATAAGGGATAATAAGAACTGTTTTGATTGCTAGTTGGGACTCTTATTTACAGCAGCCACTGCAAATGTGGTCCAAGAAAATTGCTTCTTGTTGTGATTGAATTTTTCAGTCTTGGACTGTAAAAATGGCGTCTGGGTATCTTGATCAGAAACTTGAATTTTCTGTATTTTAGTCTTTGTATTGGAGATCTAATAGCTCTAATTTTAACAGGGTAAAGGGAAGGTTATATCAAGTAAGAAGTATTTAAGGGATTTGCTGTAATTGCAAAGGCAGAATTACCTTTATGAAAGCTTGCAAAGCTGCCTCAATGCGGAGAGATTTTTAAAATGCTGTTTCTTCACCCACTATCACTAGCTTGCGTAAGCATGTGGCAGCTACAGTTTTCCCTTACTACTTGTCATTTTTTCCACCATTACTCAATTGATGAGGAAAATACAGATACGTTACATATGCATATTCCTGAGCTTTGTTGTACAGTTAGACGTACATATGCACATATACTGGTCTCTATGGGTTGTCTTCCCACTCTGTTCTGCATATGTATCTACAAAATAAAGGAATGGAAGATGTAGTTCAGAGGTGTGCAGTCATAGTGTGTCATAACCTCATTCTTTAACATTTCAGGTGCTGTCATTTCATTGAATATAATACTGGATTTAAGATTCATGTGTGAACAAAAATGGAAGTGGAAAAAGAATTTTATCTTGTACACCAGAACATCTTATTTCATGACTAATAGAAACCCTTCCGCAGAAGTAATGTTCGTCAGTACAAGAGTTTATTGAGATACAGCCTTAGTTCTTTTTTCACAAGTACTTGGCTGTGCATTAAAAAACCCTTTTAGCTGTAAAATAACCCCTTTGTTTTTAATACTGTAACAGCACTCTTTATTTCTTTAGCTTTAAGCTTTATTTTTTTATGCTATTAAGCTTTATTTTGTAGACCGCATGGATGTTAGCTGTATGTACGTAAATATATATGTGAGTGTATACATTTTTGTTTTTACTAGTATGAAGTACTACTCTGTGTACAAGATCATGATGATCCAGCTATTGATGTGTGCAAAAAGCTCCTTGGCAAATACCCAAATGTTGATGCTAGACTGTTTATAGGTAAGCAGTGCAACTTGAAGGTGGGACTCTTACTTGTAAAATGATAGGTCTTCAACTCCATGTAGAATACTCTATATGGAGTTGAAGATTCCATATGTATATGGACTGGAAGAAATAAATAGTTGTCTTGTTCAGCCCATGTTACTTCTGTAGCCTAATCTCCAATTTGTGGTAAAAAGTAAGTTTGTAGTCACAGTCTGTGACATCAGTCCAAGAAAACTTTAGGAAGAATGATTTGGGTAACCCCCTGCAATTTTTCCTCCTAATTTTAAAACAACAGTTTAAATCCTGTCTTTGCACGGAACTAAGTGTGCAGGAAGTGACTCAGTGGTGTCTGTATTTGAGCTTGAGGTCCTGCAACAATCCTTTTCCATCTGCTTAGACTGTAGGGCTCTTTCTTCACTTTATATTTGATTTAGTGGAGGAGAGGGGTATTAGAACAAGGTAGTAAAATGTAGTTGTTTTTTTCTTCTCCGATATGAAACAAACTTGACCATGTCTGTCAGCTGGATGTAAAGGAGTGTATCTCACTTTATTCTGCCCCTGTTTTATTTTTCTGCTGAAACTACTGTAGAAGATAATCTTCATAATCATAGTCTTAAGAGAGAAATAATGTTTACCTTACAAGAATGTAGTAATAAGCTTTATAGTTCTACTGCTCCTTTAGTCACCTTAATCTTGTTACCCTGCCATTTTAAGGAAGCATTTTAATTATTTTTCCTTTTCTTTTTCTAATTATAAAATATAGAATTGAAGGTATACTTAAAACATAAATCTTTTGCATGAAAGTGGACTTTAAGAATTGGTGGGTAAACATTTACTCTTCTTCGGTTCGTATATTTAAATATTTTGGGTATGGAATCTGAATTCCAAAATCCCCAAATACATTAATTGTGAATGATGTTTGTATTTTTTAGGTGGCAAGAAGGTTGGCATCAACCCCAAGATTAATAACTTAATGCCTGGCTATGAAGTTGCCAAATATGATCTCATATGGATTTGTGATAGTGGAATCAGAGGTAGGTGTGTATGTGCTGACTGTTAAACTGTGCTTATTCACCATAAGCAAGCAGCTTTTGGAGACTATTTTAATTGAGAATATAAGCAGAAGTTAAAGTTAAAAGTCTGAAAAAGTATTTTCGTGGCATAAAAGTTTAACTTCTAATGAAAGGAGAAAAAATACTATTAAAAATACTCAAATATTCAAACCGTTTCCATTTTATTTGTTGTTGATCATAATAGTTGTTAATCACTAATATTATTTTTCTGAAACCGTTCTTATAAGGTACTATGCATCAAAGCATATGTACTCTTGATACTGGTGATAAAATGAGGATTAGTGTCTCTCTGCAGTAGTCTGCTAATTACAGAATTGCTCCATGAAGTGTTGTTTTTTCATTTGTCACTTAGTAACGCCAGACACACTGACAGATATGGCCAATCAAATGACTGAAAAAGTGGGCTTGGTCCATGGGCTTCCCTATGTTGCAGACAGGCAGGGTTTTGCTGCTACTCTTGAACAGGTGAGTGCAATGTTGTGGGGCAGATTTTGTTTTGTTCTCTTTTTGCTTGCAAAACCTTGCTGAGTAAAAGCTGTATTGTGCCTCTTGTACTTTGTGAGTGAGGAAATGTTTCTTTTCAGCTGCAGTCACACTTCTGACTGAGGGTAATTAGGATAACTTCTAAATGCTTCAGAATTCCTTTGAGGTGCTCTGTCTATTGATTCAATATTTAAGTTTACAATACAAACAATAAAGATTACAGGGATACACATTTTGGATTTTATATTTAAAATTAGTAAAAAACTGAAGAACTGAACTGAAGAATGCGTTCTAGTGCTTAGTCAGAAAGGACTAATTAATTCTATTTTGATGTCTGAAAAGGCACACAAAAATGGCCGTGACAAGTCAAAGCCAAGTCCAGCTCACACAGTATCTTATTTCCAGCAGTATTTACAAGCAGAGCCTTTGAGGAAAGTAGAACAAAAGCGAGGTTTCTATCCTGTTTTCCTGTAATACTGCCTAAACATTCTGTAATTTTCAGCTGAGAGACTTCCTGAGCAGGAAGCAGACTTGTATATTTACTAATCTTCAATATAATAGTATTTTAGTAAGAACAGATTTCTTACATGAACTTTTCCAGTCTTTTTATGAGTCCATATAAATTTTTAACATCTGTAACTTTCTTTACCAGGAAGTTCCATAGATCTACCTGTTACAGGATTCATATCTGGTTTACTCTGACCCTTGTTCTTCTGTAGTTCTATTTCATGTCTCATAATAATTGTAGTGAAAGAGAAAGTGAAAAGTTGATTCCTGTCCACCATCTTCATATCACTCATTCTGTCCTATTCTCCCCTCTCTTCTTTCTCAGTAAGTTCTCTTTGGTAGAATGAAGAGGTCGAGTTTGCTTTTTTGTTCCTTGTGTCTCAAGGCATGTAGTTTAATCAATTTTTATTTAGAACTGGCATGTATAAGGCATTTTGGCCCCAAGGCTAACTGATAGGGATGAAAGGCAGAAAGGTGAGAGATGAAAGTGTGGTGAAATTCAGTACTCCATCATTGCTCTGAGTGAGGGATGCTTTTGTGATGATTTTTTTTTCTTTCTTTTTTTTTTCTTTTTTTATGATACAAAGTCTGAATTTCCTCTTATGAGAGAAAAGCAGAGAATAACACGAATTTCCTAGTACTGCTGTTTGTTAAAGCAAGAATTACAACTCCTGCTTCTGTATTTCTGGAAGAGCTTTTTGCCTGCTGATCCAGTATACTGCAAGATGAGCATGCCTTTTCTTGAATGAGTTACTGTACCAGTGTGAAGGCAATCTACACTAAATAATAGTGAGAGGCACTAGCACTCGTTCCCTCTGTTGTTTTGTAGGTCATTCCTAGTTTTAAGTTGCTGAATCTTGTAAAGAGGTTTGCTCGCAATCTGAATTTTTTCTTCACTGTTTTTGTTTGCAAATGTGCTAAGTAAACAAATTTCCATGCTTCCATGGAACCATATAGTAAATTTCGAAGAACGTGTATGCAGGAATGCAGTTCATTTGCACAAGAGGAAGGAGAGAACATGTCTGTCAGTTATCACCACATAATATATTAATCCTAGTGATTAGTCTGTTACTTAATAGATTTTTAATACATATATTCCCTTAGAAAAACCTCAGTAAATTAAAAATTAAATACAAAATGAAGTGCAGTAGTTCAATATGTGGATTTAAAACCTGCTTACAGATTTGCAAAAACACAGCCAGTATCACCAATAGATTTCTGGGATTTGGCAATACACTAGCTTTCTTAGAATGGTACTAAAGTGTTTTCCAAATACACCGTCATAATTGGCCACATCTAGTGCTTTTTACTTCCCGTATGTTTTCAGAGGAAAAGGTTGCCAGTGTGGTACTTACATGCAGAGCTTTCAATTCCTTTTCTTCTTTTGGCAGGTCTATTTTGGAACTTCACATCCAAGGTCATATATTTCAGCCAACTTAACTGGCTTTAAGTGTGTAACAGGAATGTCATGCTTGATGAGGAAGGACGTCTTGGACCAAGCTGGAGGACTGATAGCTTTTGCACAGTATATTGCTGAAGATTATTTTATGGCCAAAGCTATAGCTGACCGGTAAGATGACTCTGAAGTAAGCTTATTGCCTTAAGTGTAGATTAAATCTTTCTTTTTGTTTGCTTTTTGGGTTTTTTAAAACACATGGCACATACTGTAAGTATAGGTGTTCGTGTCAGCTTCACATATATATATATAGCAAACATGTTAATGACATGTGCTTTGTCCTGTCACTATAGTTCTTTAGAAATAATTAAGCCGTATCACAGTCAATTCCTTTAGAGAAAAGTTTCAGAACTTGGTTTAAGTATTTGTTTTTTTCCAAAGAAAAGTCTTGATAAAATACTTTTCTTTTTTTTGCCTACACCCATTGTAATAATATGGCACACGTGCCAAAGAAATTTCTCAAGCCTAATAAAATTCTTGTGTGTTTGTTATCTAATTGGTTTTTGCATCTGTTATTTGCACATTTTTATAATCACAAATTCCTTTTTCAGAGGCTGGAAGTTTGCGATGGCCACACAAGTTGCAATGCAAAACTCTGGTTCATATTCTATTTCTCAGTTTCAGTCCAGAATGATCAGGTACGATTTTGATCTTTACTTCCTCTCCCACCCATCCCTGCCCCCTTCTTCTGATGGGGACGACCTGATAATGAGAGGGAATACATTTTCCAAGCTAATTTGATCTAATGCCCAGTGTGCTAAAGTTCAGTGCACAGCTTGACGCGTGCTTCTTTGTTAGTGCTGGGAGAGAGGCACTGACTTTCCACAGAAATATGACTGATACAAGTATTAAAAAAAAAAGTTAAAATGCCCCTGCCCTTAGTACCTTCTAAAGTCTATCCATAGCATCTTTGAAAGGGAGTTTTTTTGCGGTATTTTATTTGGAGGTGTAAATTAAATGAGATTAACATTTTAGAAAATACCGTGATGGCATGACGGTGAGGTGGGGGAGGAGGATGTAATGAATAATGCAAAGTCAAAACTGATTTGTTTGTCTTTTCTAGGTGGGCCAAACTACGAATTAATATGTTGCCTGCCACAATAATTTGTGAGCCAATCTCAGAGTGCTTTGTTGCCAGTCTAGTTATTGGATGGGCAGCTCATCATGTGTTTAGATGGGATATAATGGTATTTTTCATGTGTCACTGCTTGGCATGGTTTATATTTGACTACATTCAACTAAAAGGTGTTCAGGTATGTAATTTTCTTTTCCAGGAGATTACTAAAGTTATTATTGCCATCGACTTCAGCAAAAAGCTAAGCTTAATTACAACCATTCAATAATTCTCTTGACATGCAGGAAATAATAGGTCCAATCCTGTTACTTTTCAGTCTCCCAGCTTCAGTTATAGTAGCATGAAAAGGACTAAGTGGTTTTGGTTGTAATTTTGTGTTCTACATGCACTTGCCTCTGACTAGGCTCTGAAAGTTTAGCTGTCCCCTTAATTAATATTCATGTTTCAAATCTGCTTTACCTGGGCATATGCAGAAATGTTAAGGTCTTTTGACAGCACAAGAACAGAAGCTTTGTGGGTTTTTATTTTGTGTGTGTGTGTGGTTATTATTTTATTTTATTTTAGCTGTCACTTTGTCTTATATTTATTGAGGTGTATGTGTACTCATACGTACATTATTCACTTCATTTTGTTAATAATGGACAAGGAGAACAGCTGTAACCTACTTCCAAGGCCTCAAAAAACTTAATATAGAAAGCTGCCACAAATGAGAGCAGCATTTGTTCTCCTAATGCTGTAGAAAATATTAAATATGGGTAATTGTATCTTGAACAAGAAAATATTCTTGGGTTTTAATGAAGGATGCTATTGATACGTAAATCTGCGTAGTAAGCTTGATAAGACATCTGCAAAAAAGGTTTTAGTTTACTTTAAAATTTCTCTTCAATTATCCGTATGATTAAATACCTTGCTTTTTATTATTTCTAGGGTGGTGCTCTGTGTTTTTCAAAACTTGATTATGCAGTAGCTTGGTTCATCAGAGAATCCATGACAATTTATATTTTCCTATCTGCTTTGTGGGACCCCACTATTAGCTGGAGGACAGGACGCTACAGATTACGTTGTGGAGGCACGGCAGAAGAAATCATTGACGTATAGCCACACATTTGTAACTGTGAATGTCAAAAAGAGAGAAGGGGGAAAGAAAAGTATTAGAAGTTGTTTATATACTTTCAAGAAAATCTACCTTCATTAGTTTTATTACTTGTATGTTTGGTATCTGTTCTTTAATTTATTTTTGCATGGCACTTGCATCTGTGAAAATACATCTGTAGTCTTGGCCAAATGGTACCTTCCTCCTATATACAAATACAAATAGGGAGAATTGGTCCTGACATCTACTTTCTATTTAAATGCTCTGCAGTAGACTTTTTTTTAAAAACAAATATCCTCCGGGATATGAGCAGCTTCTTACTCCTTGGTGTGCTAGGCTAGCGAATCTAGGGTTCACATAGCTATTTTCCAGCTGGATTGCACAAGGCTGTACCTAGTAAAATCACAGAGGTACAGCTGATTTTTGTTTTATCCCACTAAACTGAGCTAGTAATGGGACCTTGGGAAAGAAGCTCTGAAATGTTTTATGCCTACCTCTTGTAGTTGCTGCAGAACAATACGAATAGAAAGAGTAAACCGCTTTGCAAAAACGAACTAAAGTAAACCTGGAGTCTTGTGTTTATATGTATATAGGGAATATTTTAATCATTGCAGTAACCAAAAGTGGACTGAGTTTGATAAGAATGAGTTGGAAGGATTTATTGGTCAGGCATGTATTGTGGGCATCTTTTGGCCAAGTCTGATCTGGTTCTGTCTTGAACCTTGTTAAGCACTGTGCTGTAACTAGCCAAGGTGATCCCCTCAGTACTTCCATCCTTTTTTAAGGGGCGTTTGTTTTCCCCTGTGAGTGAATGCTTTCATGCTGGGGGGGGGGGGGGGGGGGGGTTGGGTGGGTGT
>VZTA01013978.1:28835-43692 GCA_013398855.1 Mohoua ochrocephala | reverse complement strand
AAACCCCAAGGAAAAGAGAGTAGCCATCAGGACCACTACCCCTGTGGCCGGGATCTTTTGTCTCTCTTAAGTATCCAACCATTAGTGTCCCCTGGCAACACGTATAGGGAAAATTCCTTAAAAGAAAAGGGAAACGAAAGGGGAGCTCCTAAAAACCCTAACACAAGGGCACGCTGCTGGCTCGAGTTCAACTTGGTGTCCACGAGGACCTTCAAATCTTTTTTACCAAGCTGCTTTCCAGACTGTCAGCCCCAGGTGCCAGCTGTTCCCTTCTGGGTTCAGGATTTTAAACTCCTCCTTGCTGAACTTCATGAAGTTCCTGTTGGCCCCTTTCTCCAGCCAGACCAGGTGCCTCTGGATGACAGCATGAGCTCCTGGCTGTCATATGTACACCAGCGTGGTGTAAAAAGGGAGCATGAATCTGGAGCTATTTTACTTCAGTATAAATAAGAAAAAAATTCTATTAATCTAAACTGAAAGCAAAATATATCCTTCTCGGTCTAAAATGGAAACAATGCAAATGGATTACTGATGGTAATCATTGGCTGTGACTACTGGCTGCATCACAAATTCCTGAAAAAACTGAGTGAAAAAAGAAAATAAATAAGTTTTGTTAATCCTTGATATAAGCATCTGGGCACAGATTGAGTGCCTTCATTTCATATTGGATATGAGTCTTCTTGTCTGGGTGAGGGAATCAACTACTTGTCCTTCAGAAGCATTCCTCTTTGCCCGGTGCCTCTGGTCTCTCTGCCAGGTTTCCCCCTTCACCTGCCCAATCTTTCCAGTGCCAATATCTTACTTCTAGGTTTCCCATTGCTGTTATCTTACCTCTAGGTTTGCTCTCTCTGCTCTTCCTTCCCATTTCTTCCCTCCCAGCCAAGTACAGATGCGGGCTGCCACTCCCTGCCCAACAACACATCCATGTGAGTGAGCTGTGTTTCCTTATCTCTGTGCCTGGTGCAGGACTGACATGGCTCTCTCCACCTTTGCTCTTCTCCGTTTGTAGGAGGCACCAGTTCACACAGAAGCCCACCATGGGTGTGTTGCTGGTGTGCACCCTCTTGGAGGACTTGCATGTGGAATGAACCTGCTCCGTGCTGGAGGACAGATGCAGAGGCAGCCATGGTGCCTTGATGGCCATCATCCTGCTGATCACCAGTCAGTCTGTCCCACTGCTTCCATGCCTGGGGGGATGGTGAGCAGGGGGAATGGGCAGCACATGTGGTGGGTGTAGCACGGCTTTCAGCTGAGCTTAGGGTGCCTCCAGCCTCTCTGCCAGAACCCACTGCTTAAAACCTAGTAAGTGTAGTCAGAGACTACTGGAATGGGGTCCTGAATGATCCAGAGATGCTTTGAAGCAGTGAGGAAGGCATGTTGGAGGGTAAAACAAAGGATTTGGCTGCTGTCTTCCGTGTTGTGTTTTTGTCTGGCTGCCCTGGCACCCAGAAAGACGATGCAAGGAGATGCAGTGTGTCCGGCACCTAACATGTGTCCCCGAGAAATGCAACTCACTTGGCTTAGACAGACAAACATGCTGGTCTTCCAGAGGCCTTGACAAGGCACTGCAAACTGTAAGCCTTGAAACACATCCTTCACAGCAGAAATGTGAGCATCTGCCGCAATCCAGGCACAGGTGCAGTTGGGCACAGGCCAGCAGTGGTATTCAGTCAGTCACCGAATGCACATCCATTGTGCTGGCTGCAGGGATTGATAAACCCTTTTCAAATCTGTTCCAGCAAACTAAATCCAGTCACAAAGCAGGGGAAGTAGTCAGGTTTGAGCCTGGGGGAGTTTTGGGGTGGAATTTTTTGTTTATGTATTTGTTTGTTGCTTTAAAGTTGGAAGAGCTCAGTGAAGGGTCTGGTGGCTGGCAGAGGGAAGCAACCGCAGCAATCAACACCAGCATAAGCTGCCACAGGCTCACACCCTCAGACAGCAATGCCTTTAATGGCTTTGCACAGATTTCAGGGCACATGCTGGATTCTGCATGTCGGGTTAAGTGATTTAGGTTTTATGACTGGCCATTAAAGCAGCAGCTTAGTCATAAAATGTATTAAGCTGTGAGAATTTAAGTTGCCTATTGGATTAGTTTTAGCTTTAAGCTAGCTAAGCAACATTAACCCTGTGCATATTTTGTCTGTAGGCACTAAATACACTTTCAAACTAAATATATTTGCTTTCATATTAATAACTAATTCGTATTCTTTAGTAGGATGTATTTTATGTAAATTTAAATAAACATAAGGTGTGATTGCTTGATCGTAAGTTCTACGTGTAAATAGAAAAAAAAAGAAAATGTGGTCTTAATAAACTTCCTCCCCTTTATTTTACATTAAATATATGACATTTTTATTTTAGTAAATGAAAAGATGGTAGATTTCCATGCTTATCTGTGTGCTGTCTGGGTGTGTTTGCATTCCTACTTGCTAAAAAGACCTTTTTTTCAAAGACAGTATTCTTTCAGCAGGGTACCAGATATTACAGAAATATAAACAGACTAGTTCTTAGCTTTGAATTTTTCCATTCGGTGGTGCATCCTATTCCTGAGAAGCTTTATTATTTATCTAGCAGCTGCAGGGTCGGATTCCTCATTGTCTTCATTTGTTCCAGTGTGAAAGAGAGGGAAAGAGTATAAAATACTGCCATTTTGAAATCTAGTACCTTCCACCCTCTTTATTCTGGTTTGACTAACATAATGGTGCATAAGGCAGTGGATGTGTCCTCTTTGTGTCTTGTTTGAATGGCTGTAGTGGTATTTGCCAGCAGTGTAATTTGGAATTAGTCTTTTTTAGCTATTATTGCTGTTTCCTAACCAATATCTTATTGAGACTAGCCTTTCTTAGGTCTCTTTTTGTGTAAATGTTTCCTCCAGATTTACATAATTGTGTGTGTGTACCTCAGACTTGCTCTTTCAGGCCATATTCCCTGCTCAGGAGAGAGCACAAAGTTTTGTTTCTGTCCTGACAAAATGATGCATAGAAAGTGACATATGCTGATGAAGTGGGACAAAGCCTCTGGACACTGCCATAGGAGGAGATGAACATTTTTTTCTTGGAAATACATGTGGCACAACCCTCCGTACCTACTACGGCACGGCATTCATGCCTGGGATGAGGGGTAGTGAACAAACCCCGCTGTGGAATTTGCTGTGTACCCACAGAGGTGGCTGCACCCTGGAAGAGCAGGGGCCAGGCTCAGGACCTTGAGGCTTCGCTGATGTGTAAGTAAAGGCCATGAAGACCCAGAGCCTCTGCTGTGCATCATCACAACCCATGAGATGTTACTTCCTCCTAACCTCCAATCTCAGAACCATAACCTGAGCCAATGCAGACTGAAGGTGAGGGCTTTTAACCCTCATGCCATGCACTATGCTGCTTTTCTTCTAGGCTGGTTTTAGTATTATTTTTATTGTGAGTATTTACTTGTGATCCCCATGAAAGGATTTTGAATTAGCTTTTGGACTTGGATGTACTTTGCAGATAGCACTGTTCTCTCGCCTGTTTCTTGCATTGTTTCTTTGGTGGCTGAAAAGCTCTCTGATGTGGTAAGGTTTTCAGAAAGCCTGCTCTGGTATCACTGCATGCTGCTGTTTTTCTCATTAGCAGCCCTTTCCCTATTCAGTCGAGAGCACAGCCCTGATGCTCTGTGTGTGCTTTTGCTAACAGCCAAGCTTGGGAAGTGGAGCCTGTGGGACATGTGGTGCCATGGCCACTGTGGTTCTGGGGACATGGGAATTGCTGAGCGGGTGGTAGAGTGTGTATTTTGGGCAGCCCAGGGGCAAACAGCCATTCCTCAGGTGTGCTGCTTCCACGTTTAACTAACTGTATGTAAACCTTGAGCAATCTCAAAACCAGAAATCATGGCCACGGGTTGTGCAAACCTGTAATCAGTGCCAATTATACTGAACCAGAGGCAAGTCTGAGGATGCCTTCTGCTGGTTTTAAGTTATTCATCCTTCCCAACTTCCTTCCCTAGGAGATGGCTGTCCCAGAGTGTGGCTCCTTCTGCTGCCAACAGACAGACTTGACTTGGGACCAGGATCAGGCTTCTACTGGGGAAATAGCTCCCTCATTTAGAGAGGATGCTACTACCTGGACCACTTCTGACTGAGCCAAGATGGATAGAACAACATTATACACACAGCCACAAACTTCCTTTGTGGCAGCCTGGAGGCTTCTGTGGGCAGAAGCTGGGGGAACAGGCTTTAAGGCAAATTCAGAGAAAGACAAGGAGGGTGGATGGAGATGAGAGGGCCCTTTTCTCACTCCTAAAAGTATGTGTTCCTCTTCCCCTTCCTGGGGCTGGGAGGATATTCTTATGAGTCCTCATTCAACCCTGCTGTAGTTATCACTGCACAGGGAAGCAGAGTTGAGTGGTTGCCAGCAGCATCCCTCTCCATCAGCAATGCCATTGAAAACAATTTTCAGCATAAACCATTTTCCCTTGTGGCACTGCCCAGGTCGAGCCTCTGCTGTGGCCCATGGAGTGGATTTTGCTGCTGTGCTCTCATGCTGGAGGAGGGAGTACAAAGAGGCAGAAGTGGCAGAGTTGGCACGGTCGCCATGTGCAGATGGTGCTGCTGGTGCAAAAGGGGCTGCCACAGCCCTGTTGTGTCCTTGGGAACCAGTGTCAAGGTGGTATAGTTAGGTTTCCATTTCTCCAAGGAGCTGCTGCTGCTGGAGTCTCTTTGCTACCCAAGAAATGCCAACTCAGCACCAGGTCCCCACAGCCTGTGCAGCACCAGCCCTCTGAGATGCATCAGGGGGTCCTGCATGTGTTTGCAGGGTCCAGGCATCACCTTCAGGATATGTGGGGCAGCCTGAAGGAGGTGTGGGCAACACTTGTGAGATGAGCTGTTGCCTAAAAACTTTGCTGAATCTGGAGTGCAGACAGAGCCAACTGCCTTGTGTTCATGCAGAGGCCAGGACCCTGGGGGTAAAGGTTGGGAGCAACTTGCATCCTTGTATCAGAGAGTACCCTGTTCCTTATTCTGTGTGCACAGCTACCCTATGGCTAGCTCCAGTCATCTGTGGACATGAAATGGGGACCCCTGCAGCCTTCATAGCTACCAGTGGTGCTGTGCCGCCCAGGGCCCTATTTGTGGTGCAGCATGCTCCCAAAACCAGGTACCCACTCTCCAGAGGTCATGATGAATGGGCCTCTCCTACTGAGGGGAGTAAATCTGTTAGTCACCCTCATGAAAGCGCTCTTCACTTTTTTGTGCTCTTGGAAGTTTCTGCTGTGAGGTCAGGTGGGGGAAACCAGGAACCTCGCCTCACACCAAATGGTGCCGTGGCATTGCACAGCAGTGCTAGTTATTCAATTGGCACAGGCTGAATACCATAGAGGTCTGTTTTGCTTGTTCTTGTTTTTTTAATTTTCTCACAAAGGAAGAAGGTAATGCAATTTCCAGAACATGGGGCTTTCTGAAGCATACTGCAAGAGAGTGAGGCTTGTAGCAGTAATACAAGATCCGTCGGTGCTGCCACTTAGGAGAAGCACATTAACAACATCCTCTGCCCAGCTGCTCGTTGTGTACACATTACTCATCCCCTCCATGCCGTCTGGATAGGAAATAGCAATACTTAGCAGATTAATCCAACCCATTACCAGATAACGCATCTGTTTTGTGCAGGTCCACTTCCTCTATAGCTCAGTATGTCTCCAGAGAAGTGACAAGAATTTGTAATCCCTGACACTGAAGAGAAGGTTCACACCTCTCTGGAGGTGCTGATCGGCTTGCAGGTTTTCTCAGACATTGCAGACTTGCATTTTGGAGCATGAAAACTGTTTGCAAATGCCAGAAGAAACAGCAAGTTATCAGCACTAGGAGAGACAGTGTTTGACTACAGACTGGAGCTCGTTTGTGTTCTCCCAGGAAATCAATTGGACTGGCACCTGGAGGGCAACACCTCACATCCCAGGAAGTTGCTGATTATCAGAAGAGGGTTGAAGACCAGTAGACTCATGTGCACATGAGCAGTGTCCCAGAGCCATTTGCACTCACAGATAGCAATGCTGTGAGATAGACCTTCTGTCAGTGGGCAAATGTGTTGCTGGCCCATCCCTGATTTACCTTCTGAACACTAGCCAAGGGGTCTAGCAGTAAGTTTTTCAATCCCCACAACAGTCAGCCAGGACAAACAGGCCAATATTTGCTCAGAATCGGAGCTTTCTACTGTCACAGTAGACTGTTTTAGCTGCTTGGCAAGGCAAAATGGCTAAGCTCAGGTCCCCTCCATTGCAAAGGCCTGATAAAGGAGTGGGAGGTCAGACCTGAGGCTCCAGTAAAAAGTAAAATAGCTCTCTAAGCAGTGAGCCTGACTGATGTAAATTGATGCAAGTCTATGGCTGGTCATCACTGTTGCCTGCTGGATTTCTCTTTCACCAGCAGCACTGATCGATTTCACCTTGCTGAATAGAGCAGAAAGGAAAAGAAGAGAGAAAAGCAGCAACATAGTCTTTCTGAGAAAGGAAGCAGCCTGCACAGGTGTATCTGTAGCGCCATTTGTCTTGAAACACTCCTTGGCCTCTTCCTACCAGTTTTTGCAGTGTGGTGAGTCATAAATGAAAGCTTCCTGCAAGGAATAAAAGTAGTAAGTGTGTGGAATATGCAGGCATGGAAGCTACCTGCAGCGTGATTCCTTTAGTTGAGATAATTTTAGAAGGAAATTGTTTCAAAGAAATGTTTCTGCTTCTTCACTGAAAAAAAAAAAAGCAGAAAGGAAAGAGGAAAAAAAAGAAAAAGCTTCTAAATCCTGGAACTTCTACATGAAATCAGATCTGCTTGAAATCAGTCAAAAAACTTTGGATTGCAGCCCAAAAGGAAACTCTTGCATACTGGTGCATAGCAATGACCTGGGGCGGGCCTGTGGAACAAGGCTTAACAATTCTGTGTGGTAGAGGAGCCTTTCATTAAAAAAACTTCCTGAGAGAAGTCATGTGCCACAGTCATGGCTGTGGTTGCACTGTGGATTTTGTTCAGCATTTACTGTCAGAAAAACCTGGGCACGTTGAAAGCAGATCTTGGGAACTCCTGCTCCTATCTCTTCCGCACTGTAAATAGTCACACTGTTGGCGGTTTTAGCTGTCACCATGCGGAATCTGGCCCTTTAGTTCATGCTGCAAATGGTGATGGAGTGTGCTTTACTCTTGATGCCCTGCCCTGGACAAGACCACGTCAGGCAGACACAGCTAGGCTCCATCAAGCAGCCTAGTTTTTGTTTGCAGAAAGGCCTCTGTGGCACCACACGGGCTGTGTGGGACAAGGCAGGCAGCCTGCCTTTTTCTGCACCGCCACCTCTTTGCAAACTGCTCTCATATAATCATATGTCATAGCTTGCTTGTGGGCAGTGCCTACAGAAAAAATTGTGGGTGCTACAGTTTCCTAATGGTGCAACCATCATAACATTGGTGACCTGAGATGCCTTAGTGTAGAAATGGAATGTCAGTATTTTTGTCTGCATGTCAAATCACAGTTGTGTTTTTGCCAGTTTGTAAGAGAGGAAATACTTTGGCCTCCTTGCAGTTTTTCTTCCCAAGATTTCTTCCTGTGAAGTAATGAGCATGCATAAAAATCCATGCAGTAAGTAATTTAACAAATGGCGTCACTGTAAAAGAGAAACAAAAACACATCTATTTTGGAGAGGAGTTGGTAAAGCTGCTGTTTTCTAGAAGTCCTGAAATTTCCTATTTTCCTCATCACCCCCCAAAGGTCCAAGTAAAGACAAGGCACCGGAAGAAAACTTTCTGGCCCTGGGGAGTTAAAAAACTGTTTCTGGAAAGATCTAGATAGAATTTTGACTTAACAAAGTGCAGAAAATTGCAGTTCTGGAAACACCTTGGAGATCTGCTGGCCAGTGGCTGAGGCTGACCGACATGAGGGGCAGGAGTCATGTGCAGAGGGTGGACCTTGCAGGGTGGGCAAAACCAGTGGGAGGGAGCACTGCATGGGAAGCCCTTCCCACAGTGCACCCAGCACCATGCTTTCCCAAGAAGGGGAAGAAGTGGGTTGCAGCCCTCAAACCCAGGTTGCAAAGATCACTGATCCCTTTGACTACCAGCTTCCAGACCTCTCGCCTGAGAGTCATTGTGCTTTCTGGTAAATGCTGAAAAAAGTACTTTTTTTTTTCTTTCTTTCTTCCTGTACGAGGCTGTCAGAGGGTGTTCAGAGGCCTCTGTGTCGTGGGGCTGGGTGGCCAGGATGGCTGGAAGTCACTGCCTAGTGGGGCCAGTGTCCAGTCTCTGTCCCAGGGCACTAGGGGCACCATGCACAGCAGGTACTGACCCTCCTAAATAGAGAGAGTAAGGACTGGCAGCTTTCGCTCACTGCCAGTCTCGTACAGAGGTGTGTGACACTGCGTAACTAGAATATGCACATTTGTCTTCTTGAACTCTTAATATTTTGGATCTACTGAGAGTTTATGCTGGTTTCATAGTTTTAATTGAGTAAAAGTACCGAGTCTTGGGCAAATTACAAATTATGTGGTGTTCAGTAATTGCAAATGGCATGAACTGGTTGTCCCTCGGCTTGACCTTTGGAGGGTGGGGCTTGCATATGTCCAGCATGCTCTCAAAGTTACTGATTCGTCTGCAGAGAGGTGCCAGAAATGCTTGGAAATGCAATGGGACTTCAGAGCACTCACTGCAGCCATCTGTTACTGAAAGCTCAATGCTGGTGTGACAGTCTGAGACAGTCTGTGACATATTCTGGTTTCTGCCAGGACCTGCCTATCCTTGCGCTTGATTTAACATTTTTCTCTGACTTTTAGATTGTCTTTCTGTTTCTTCTTCTGGTGTTATAGTGTTTATTCCGAATTTTAAGACTATTTCAGATATTCTAACTGTTTAACATCTTAAAATTCTGGAGGCAGTATACTTTCTAACTTTATAAAGCCAAACGCATATGTAAACCCATATTTAGGTATTAAATTTAGGCTATTTTAAGCACAGATAAAGCACTGTTCATGCAAAATATGTCTTTAAAAAGGGCTTCATCTCTTCTTAGTGGTCCAAATTTTATGACAAAGAAGTCTCTATCATTAGTCTGTAGTAAACGTTTTCCTGTGAGAAGGTTAGCATGGAGCTCAAGGAGCGGCTCAGTAGCTGTGAGTGGTGTTTATGCCAGTGGACAGTGGGAAGGTGTGTGTTTGTCCATGCCAATGTGCATTTGCTTGCAGGACCCGGATGACTGCAAATGGAAATACACGGTCCGGGATTCTAAGCCAGGTGTGCTCAGGGTTACCTCACATGGGTGGGGAGGCTGCTGTTCACTGGTGCTCCCACACACTCAGCAGAGGAAAGGGGAAAGCCTTGATGGGTTCCTCTTCTTGCCGTGATTTGAGGAGCAGCGGTAGCTGGGGCATCAGTGCCCTGTGGGCAGCTGTGCAGTCTCCCTGCCACACCGGTCCCTATTGTGCCACTCATGGATAAGCTGCGCTGGGGAGACCGCTCAAAGGCAGCGTGCAGGACACTGCTCAACAGTTACTCTGTCACCTACTTAAGAACAGATGATTCTCCAGTTCTCTGCTGGGGCTCCCAGGAGAATCTCAGCTGTCATCCTGCTGCTCAGGCTGTGGTGCTGCCTGTAAAAGACAGCAGAAGAGAGGGAACAAAATGCAAGTTGAAAGCTGACTGGTTTCCTTAGGGTAGCTTGCGCAGTTCCTGGGCCTTTCTTTGAATACATCACTGAACAATGATTTCCCCCTCTTTTACCTTCCCTCTCCTCTTCCTCTTTCTATTTTCCTTGGTCTTCACAGATGTCCCTCCTCTTCCACAGGTATGGGAACAGTTCAGAACTGGTTTATTCCTCATAAAGCACTGCACGACACCGGAAGAGAGAGGGAACTTTGTTTATTTTTGTATACTTTGGTGAGGGGTTTAATTTTTATTTTCTCACTGTCCAAGAAGCATTTGGACAATGCTTTCAGGCACACAGTGTAATTCTTGAGGGTAGTCCTGTGCAGGGCTGGGAGATGGACTCGATGCCAAGGACCACATCCAGACGGCTTTTGAATATCTCCAAGGATGGAGACTCCACCACCTATCTGGGCAACCTGCACTAGCATTCAGTCACTCCCACAGTGAAAAATCTTTCTTGATGTTCAGGCTGAATCTCTTGTGTTTCACTCTGTGCTCATTGCTTCCAGTCCTGTCACTGGGCACTGATGGAATGAGCCAGGCTCCATCCTCTGTAGGTATTTGTACTCGTTGCTAAGATCCCTCCTGAGCCTGCTCTTCTCCATATGCAGTCTCTGCTCTCTCAGCCTTACCTTACAGATGAAATGCTTCAGGCCCTTCATCATCTTTCTGCACTTACTCCAGTACATCCATGTCTCTTATACAAGAAGCTCAGAAAGAAAAGGTAAAGAAACCTCAGGGGAAACCATCAAAAGCATGACCCAGCCGATAGAGCAGCTAGGACTTTGTCCCTTCTTCTTTCAATCCAGTGGGAGGGATTCAGCTGTGTGAGTTTTTCAATTTCACTTCAGCCTGACTCTCTGCTGAGAGTTAAACCTTGCATGTTCAGAGAGTTTCATTCTCAGTGCACTTTTACCATTCCATTTGCCAGTAAATTTCAGGTTGTGGCCATTCTGCACTGCACAGGTGGTTTTCTGCCTACCAGGCCAGCAGAAAATAAATCAGTGGAAGAAACTTATTGCTCAAGGGCTTCACTTGCTGTACGTGGGTCTCTGCCTAGGTGAGAAAACCTGGAAGCTTTGGAAATGAAAAGCAAATTGAAAACCACTACTGTAATGTCGCTCCTTTAAGTCCAAATGAATGAATGCTGCCAGATCCAAGCACCATCACTCATCATCAAAATGCAAACCAAAATATCCCTTTGCTTGGCTTCCTCCTGAGCAGAACACTGCGGGGTGGGGGGGCACCAGCAGCATTCCCCAGCTGGGACAGGGGCTGTGCCTTGGTCTTTCTTCACTAGGAATGGGAATAAGACTGAAGAAAATATGTAGATGCATATTTGTTTGGTTGTCTGATGTACTGAAACACACCTGAAATACAGAAGTTTTTTGGGCTGGAGGATGTAGCTTAGTATGTGAAAGGAGTAGTTTGATTTATGGTTTGTTGTATTATCTCACTCACAGTGGGGAGCCCTACTCATGGATCGTGCCTCCCAATTTCCTGGCACAGAGCAAACCCAGAGCAAGACAGTGTCTGAGGCAAACCCAGTGTTTTCCTTAGCCTGCACACCCTGCTCAAAAGCAGACTCTCACTTTTGCGGAGCACCTGTAAAATGTGCACATGAAATAGATACTATTTTTTGCAATTAGCTGCTGCAGCTGCGTTGACACAACTAACAGCCTGGCTGCAGGTGTAAGCATCTTGTGAAGGCTATCATAGCCCATCTAACAGGGGACACACCTGAGCAGGTGTAGTTAATTTTATACTTCAAGGGATCAGTTTCAAGTCACTTTGTTGAAACCACTTATTCCCTTTTTAAGTGTCACCTGTCTTGCAAAACAGGGCTGCCCAGGGCAGCAAGGCTGCCTAGCACTACAGCAGCTGACCCACCTTACTGAGATGTACACTAAATTTACTCATGTTGAAAGCTGAATCCTATGCTTTCAGGCTTGGACCTGGTCTGCTCAGGCTAGTTCTAATGTATTTGACAGTGTTTGAGAACTGAAGTGCTTTGAATTCAGTGTAAACCAAGGTTTTGAGTCGTTTTGGTTTTGTGGTTTTTAAGGAAGTTTTATGTCTGTTTCATAGTATCAGTATGTGAGTTCTGTACTGATTTAATCCTGTGATTTTTTAAATCACACTTTTTTTCAATCTGCAGTGACTTGGAGTAGAAGAAGGGCTTAGATCTTCTGAGATGAGAAGTCAAAGCGGAATTTGAAAATGCCACATCTGATCTCTGAAAACATGGAACTCACAGGGCTGTAGACATAATCTCCTTGGGGGGAAAAGAAAAGCCTCAGGAAAAATCTATCTTTCACAGTTTATGTCTCAGTTTGAAATTCTGTCTCTGGGCATAATGACTAACACGTGCCTCACAAAATTGATTGAGTGGTAGCTAATTTGCTAATTTTGTGACCACAGATGCCATTTGTTTCCTTTCAGGAAAGTGCTTGCCCTCAGTGCTGCACATTTTGCCTTTACATGGTCAGGAATGCATTTGCAGGCAGCTGTAACAATGGTTTAAATGACTGCCCTTTGTCTAATTCAAGAACAACTGTTTTTGTCTAAGCAGAATTTACACATATTCATTATGTTCCTTTAGAAAACACCACATATGTGCTGGATTAGATGTCTCACACACACATACAAACACACAAACACACAACCCCCCCCAGTATAAACAAACAAGCAAACCAAAAAACAGAGGCTGACAATAAAGCCAGCTTGGGCTGCATGCTGAATGCCTTTTGCTTGTCTGCATGTACTTGCTGGAGGTGGATGGTCTCTTTTGTGTGCTCTGGAGTGGTGATGCTTCGGTGCCATTTACCACAGGACAATCCAGGATAGCTGTTTTTAAAACATATAAACACATGTTTAAAGCATACTTTTAAACTTCAAGTTTAAAACAATGTCATTTGACACTTCAAAAATAATCTTCAGATCTTGGACTTGTATCAGCATAGAGATGCATACGTAATACTTATGTACAATACAAATGTGTGTGGTTTTTAGTTCAGTGAGCATAGTAATTCCCTGAATTACTTCTCTCAGCTAAAGGCTCTCATCTGAAGGGTTTACTTGAGTCTCGGCCAGAGAAAGACAACAGCATTCAGCACTCCCTTTCTTCAGTGAGTGTTGTGGGAGGTAGTTCAAAGGAGGAGAAAACAACTGTCTCATAAGAGCATAAAGGGAGGTTTGATTGTCCTTTTTATTTTTCTCAAGTTCTCTGATATTTTCGTAGTACTGGGTTTAGCACTGATGTGCACAGCACCAGTGATGCAGCCCACTGATATTCTGGATGACTGTGCTGTGATCCTGTTGAGTTTATGGCTCAGTGTACTGTTTCCCTTAATTATTTTCCTATACGTTAGAGTTTCAAGATGGTTTATCCTGTAGTTGCAAGAAAACATGATAGCTGTGTCTGATACTACTCAGAAGGAATTAACTGGAGAGTAAGGTGAAGTGGGTTGCAAAGTGGATCTAAAAAGTGGAAAGTGGGGAGAGGTTGGTATGTTTAGGGGGATCATGGAAAAGAAGTTTAAAATTATGCTACGGGATGTAAAGTTCAGTGAAAATGTGCCGCATCCTGAAGCTGTGCTGCTGCGATGTGACTTGAAGTGGTGGGATGGTCAGTGTAGCTGAACTTCATTGTCTGAGTAGCCAGAGAACGGGGGTGGATGTGGGGGGTGGAGGTGTATACGTGTGTTTAGTACAAGAACTTAAACTAGGGATGACTTTGCTGCGGATGCATTGGCTCGCTGATCTTAAGACTCAAATTGCATGTTGTACTCGTTATGTGCTTGGGACAGAAATGTCATAATGTGTTTGCACAGGCTGCAGTTTTCCTTATTACCATGGCTGGATTGCACAACTGTTCAGATTCATTCACTTTGCAGTTTCATTAAACCTTATCTTCACCTTTAAGGTTGTAGTTGAACAATGACTGCTGCTGCTCTAAATTAATTATTCCCAGAGCTGCCTCCTCTAACCTTGGACATCATCCAGATGGTGATTGCCACCAGAGCCTTTCACAGCATGGCAGATGTTCATGCCACTGTAGGCTTTCTTCTGCGATGGCAGGGACTTTGGCCTCCCTGCCATTCATGTACTCCCTCATTCTCTGCTGGTTTTACTCTGTATCCCTCCAAAATATCATCTGCTGGTGCTTATGTTTGCCTGCTGCTCCTCTGAGGACTCATCTCCAGAAGAGAGGCTTTGTCTTGGTGACCTTAAGACTCAAACTGTGTGTTCTACTCATTGTGATAGTATTAGATGAGTATCTTCTGTTGAAAGCCATTTTTATCTTAACAAGATAAAAATATAAGGGTGTATAAGTATAAGTCAGTCTGTTCTCTTTTTTCCTGTAAGTGTTGTTAACATTGTCACTTATTGCTGTTGTGTGTGCAGCTTCTTTCCACGCAGCTAGCAAGGGTTAATATGATTCACGTACAGCTGGCAAAGGTTAATATAGTTCACATGAAGTTGCAAGGTTTAGGCCTTATCTGCCTTGCCTGCTATTTAAGAATTGCCGCAGTTCAGAGGAGAATCACAGGGGTTTTTTTAGCTGGCTATCAATGGAAAGTTTAGGTCTAATTTCCACCAACTAATCTTGGTCTTTCCAAGATGAGTCACCACTGAAGCCATGGACTTTTGAACCTCCGTCACAGTCCCATATAGCTTTTTCTGCAATGGCCAATGAGTCACAACCAGTTAATGGAAATCTAGGCATGCTTGCCAGGCTTATGGAGGAAATTAGGCCCTGGGTGTTCTGGGCAGAGGATGTCTTGTGCTGGCCTCAGGAGGCAACTGCGCGCTGAAGAAAAAGCAGGAGAGGCTGAACGAGGCACAGGGAAATCTTAGGGGTATGTCCATTGTTGGAGAGCAATCTTCCAGAGAGACCCGTTGATGGTGAGATGCTTTACATTCTTAACAGCATGTGCAAAAGAGGTGGGACTCTGTCATGTTTTAAACCCAGACAGCAACTAAGGACCATACAGCTGATCACTCACTTTTCCCTGCCCCCTTCCCTCCCCTTAGGGAGGAGAATTGGAAAGAAAAGTGACATTCCAACCTAACCCTCCCCTGACAGAGCTTCAGGCCATTCCTTCATGTCCTGTCACTGGTCACCACAGAGAAGAGATCAGTGCCTGCCCCTCCTCTTCCCCTCACTAGGAAGTCGTAACTGCAATGAAGTCTCCCCTCAGTCTCCTCTTCT
>VZTA01013978.1:8295-20250 GCA_013398855.1 Mohoua ochrocephala | reverse complement strand
GGAAGGAAGGAAGGAAGGAAGGAAGGAAGGAAGGAAGGAAGGAAGGAAGGAAGGAAGGAAAGGGAAATAGAAAAGTGCTCTCTTATTTTGGTGGAGGCTTGCGCTGGAAGCACCCATCCCAGCCTAACATCCCAGCTGTGAATATTTCTTCTGTCAGTTCTTTGATTAGTCATTGAGGATATTTTTCAGCTCTTTGATATCTGCAGTGGCAGTAAGGGAGACTGAGAGAAGTTTCTCTGTCAGCAGTGTTTAAGATTTTGGTTGTTTTCACCTAACAGGTTCCTGCAAGTTGAGAACAATGGAGGGAGGGAGAGACAGAGGAAGGAAAACAGCCCAATAATATTTGTCATTTCTAAATCCTTTTAACAACGGCATTGCATCCTCGTCCTCTGATGTCAGTAGTAAGGTGAGGTTTAGATTCACGGACAGGCTGGTCACTGACAGCTCACTGTAAATACGGTTGTTTGGACAATCCTTATGGGTGTATTCAGAAAACAATTACTTGCAAAGCTTTTTTATTCTCGTTGCCCAATGACTTTTTAAAAATACACAAATGTCACGCACATAAGAGATGTCAAATGGATAGCTAAAGTTTAGGAGAACAATCAGGCTTTTTAATAAGCAGCTCAGGGCCTGCCCTTTTGATCTTCCATGGCATTTCACAGAAACACCAGCTTTTAGCTGCTTCTACAGAGCACCAATCCTTTCCAGAGTTGCTTTCTGTATGAACGCCATACATCTGAGAATGTTTAAAACTTATCTTAAAGAAGCAGCTAAAATAAAAATGACTGCCCAGCTGACCTGAAATAGCAATGTTTGCTGACGTAACATCAGAGCGTGCAGCACTGACAATTACACTGGCAATTTCACAGTGTAAACTATGTTGAGCTTGAGACCCACTGTTTGTCCTCACATGTTTAGTGAGAGTGCTGGAGAAAAGAAGCCTGGGAGGCCAGTTACCCCTCTTCCCCCTTTGCTACCACTAGTGTTTTTAGGGGTGGGCTGACACACAATCAATTAATGTGCATGAAAAAATGAACCTCTCCCAGCCCACATTTTTCACAGAAGTCAAAGTGGGCATAGCCATATTCCATATTCTGTCAAATGATGCTTTCAACAAGGATTTCAGTGAATGTGTGTTCAGAATTAAGGAAAAAAAATGCAAAGCTGAGTGGCTGATGAAGAGCAAGCAAGTGCCTTCCCTCTGGACCACCTCTGCTATTGGCTGCCTGTCCTGGGGTAGCATGTCTGAGATGTACGGGTAGATCTCCAGAGGGAAATCTTAATCACTTGCTCCTCGACAGTGTCCCTGAAAGATCAAAGCTTTCAGGGGAAGACAGGAAGGATGATCTTTCCCAGCCGGCTCAAAGCCACCTGACTTGGACCTGACTAGTCCAGGATGAGAATGGAACTGATCCCTGGAAAGCACGGTGAAATTATCATCCTGGCTTGATGGTGGCAGCAAGGAGTTATGTGGGGTTATTTACACAGATGTGTATTCACAGCTCTGCAGCGTCATCTGCTTTGCCTGGTCCTCTCTTGAGGCTGCCACGAACCTGGGGACTTCACACTTCACAGCAAGGAGCACAGCCTTAGGCCCTGCCACTCTGGATTTGCAGTGTGTGCTATGCACATCAGTGATATTCACCATTTCCAGGTACCGAATTCCCAGGGTGCTTCAATTGTGTGCATCCAAAGTGAGGCATGGGACTTATCTGATAGATGGCTGCTGAAAAATTGTGTCTAACACCATCTGTCTGCCAGATAGGTTGTTTGGGGGGGTACCAAGTTGTCCATGTCTTTGCTGAAAAACATCGGGGGACAGTGGGGAGAGATAGGCATTAATAGTTGGTAATCAATTCCATATCTATAAAATGACAAATCTTATGAAATTCAACTATTTGACTTTCAAACACACGAGGAGGCTTGCTTAAATAATTTCGATGTGGTATGCAAACACCACCTCAGGGCAGGAAATTAGGAAAATAGAAAATTAGATGTGCTCCCATGTGTGGAGATCTCTGCGGGTTGAACCTCCAGGGGTGGTTATTAGGCAGCCTTTGCCAGTGCCAAACAGCAAGGTAGGTGTTTCACAAATGCACAGGGGCAATGCCACATTCCCACAAGGTTTTTGCGTGACACAGTCTGCCAGGTACTTATTTGGGCTGTAGCAGGACTGTGGCTGGTGTTTTGAAAAGCAAGCCCCAGAAGAGTAGTATTTTGGAGTTGAGAGCCTGCAAGCAGTGAGTTCTGGGTGAGCTGCCAGGGCACACTCACGATGCCACTGGTTGTGCCCCGTCCTCTGCCAACACCATCCCCTCAGCCCCGCTGTGCGCAGCGCGTGGCAGGCACGGCCTGATGAACGGGGGTTTCTTGCAGAGAGGTCAAACAGTTCTAGTGTATATGCAGAGATTTTAAAGGCCTCTGCTAGATTGCCCTTAGAAGAACATGACAAAGCTGGTGGACGTGCTCTGTCAGTAGTTCTTCTTGGTTATTTATTTTTATTGCTGTGATTCACAAGCAGGTAGATGCTTCATTGGAGTTGTGGGCATGACTCAAAGGAAACATAAATGGTGACAAAAAGAGGGAGAGGCTCACAAGCTTAGCAACAGTGCCATTTTCCATACTCATTTGGTCAGAGGTTAGCTCGCACCAGGTTTCTGATTGCAGCAGAACACCTTTGGGGTGGCTAATGTCCTCTCATCCTTTAAGGCACACATGTTTTATAGCAACCGGTCTAAACAGGGCTAAATATTTAGAAGTCAATAACCCAGGTTATAACCTGGATTGGCAAGCAAACCTTTCTGCCCATAATATTTCTGGTTTTCCTACCGGTTTTTCTCAGTATTGTTATGTGCCAGGTCTTAACTTCCTATTTATAGGGCATGCAGTACAAAATAGATTATAAGGCCAAAAGTTTGAGAGTTTGCTAACCCAAGAAATGTGAATTATTTTGTTAACAGGAAAGACCTGGTCTTTCTAAAATGGCTTATTGGTTTTTACAAGGCTCCTTTTCTTGACTGAGCCCCAATTCATTATTGTGAAGAGATTTTTGAAATTATAAGGGACAGAAAAAAGCAAAAAGAAAGGGACTGTGAGTGAACCAAGAGGAAACACCACAGCACACATTTCCCTGTCTCCTCCTCTTTCTCCTTCGGTACTTATTTACTTTGCTTGCTTCCCACACACACCTCCTTTCACAAACATGAGTCCCGGGATAAGCACAAAAGATTTTTTTTTTTATTATGTTGTGCTTGAAAACTGGGTTGGGAGGGAAAGATCAGGCTTTTTCTTCATAAATACAAGCGTAAAGGACCTGATTTATCCTGGCGAGGGAAGGAAGTTGAAAGAACACGGCTTGGGAGAAACTGGGAAATAACTCTTCAGGATTCACTTGAGCTATTTAATGTACATATTTCCGTGCTTTTTGGAGCTCCCTGGCTTCTCCCTCATTACTGCTCTTCTGTGTGCATCACTTCCTGGATGGACACAGCAAGGAGCAGGGTCTGGGTAGGGTGGAAGGCTGGAATTGCTAACCTGGGAAGGAGGAAAAAGGGGGAAGGTGTGGAAGGAGCAATGCCAGGTCCCTGGGGTCCCTTTGTGCTGCCACTGGGCAGACAGCACTCCCTGGCACCCCTGCCTTGCCCCCCAGTGAGGCTCCTGGGACCAAGGCAATAAAGAGGACAGTTTTCAGGTGACAGAGGTGGAAGAGGGGGATGCAGCATCTCAGAGCACACAGGTCTCCTTGTCATCAGCAAGGTGGGATCCCCTCTCTGCCACAGAGCATGGACTAGCCCACAGGTTTTAATTTTCCTTGTGAGGACACCAGTCCAGGCTCTGTTGTGTGAGACAGTGATGGTAAGTCTTCAGTGCCCAACACAGTTACCCTAATCAAATGTTTAGCGGCCACCAGAACAGGAGAGCAAACGTGACACAGGCAAAACTATGCCAGACTGACCCAGAGGTTCTCTGCAGGGCACAGCCAGAGCCCCCAGGGCTGCCAGGAGAGAGAAGTCCTCTGTCCCTCCAGCATCTGTTCAGCTCAGGCATTTATGCAGCACATCTGCTTTCCCTGTCTCAGGCACCGATGTGGTACACATCCTTATTGCTCTTTCTGGCCTGTAGGCAAAGTGTCGTAGGGAACCAAAAGAGCAAATACAGCTGAAAACCTCCTTCCATGGCTGATTCCTTGAGGAGATGCCCGGCAAGCACAGATCACGCGGTGGGGGCACATGTGCCCACCCGGTGCAGCCCCTGGACATGCTTGCTCCAAATGGCCCCTTCCCCTACCTGACACATCCCTGGTGACCGTGCCTACTCGCAGCAAAGCAGCCGTCCTTCCTCTGCCTTCTCTACACACATTTCTCACAGTGCACACCTTTTCCCTGTCCCTGCAAGCCATCAAGGTATCCTCCTGCAGTGCAGGGATCAGTCAAAGACCCTGATCTGTCAAGGGCAATGACTTTGCAATTGGTTAGACTAACTTCAGATGGGTCAGTTTCAGGTGGATCCCAGCTCTGTGAAAAAAGCCCCATGGATTTCCACACAGCTTGCCTTTTGCCTGAGATAGTACAGTGGTTTTTATGTCACTTTCAGAACAGCTTTAGCAACAGCTGTATAAATCCAGTCCCTGTAAACAGTAGAGAACGATTTTCATCATCAGTGCTGAAAAACAACAAAAAAAGATTAATCTTCCCCTCCCGACAGAACCATTTTAATCAACAGGTTTTCGGCAGGACTCACTTCTTCTTTTGTCTGTTGCATGCAAATTCCGGGGAACTCCACATCCTGCCCTTTCTAAACTTTGCCTATGTAAGCAGGTTACCTTACATGGTTTCTGAAATACTTTATGCCAAATTATGTTGAGCTGAGCAAAGCAGAGGGATGACTGAGAATATTTGTGGTCCTTGATTTATTTTGAGTGTTCTTTCACACCTACAGCAGCTAATGCATGTTACATCTGTGTTATTGCTTGTTGCAGCTGCTGGCCCAGCAGAGAGAAGGAAGTCAACACTTTAGCCATGAAATTAATGCGTATCACAGGAAGGGACAAACTAGTTATCTCCAAACTGGCTATGCTGCTGTGGCTGAGACCTCATTAAGAGAAACCTCTATCTCTGTGCAGAGAGAGAGGTTAGGACTCTTCTCAGTTCAGCAAAACAGCTAACCACACACTAATGTTGATCCCATAAATTGCTCTGCTAGGCCAGTTGCCATTACCATGAGCTGTCTTTTATTTAAATGTGCCAATAAACATGTCTTTCATTTTGCATTTGAAAGCCAACATTTGCAACAGACTCACTGGCCTGGCCTGGGACTTTGTGAACAGCAGCATGTGCTGGCCGCAGTTTTCCAGTCACTGCTTTGCTTCTCTTGTTTCCTCCCTAATGACTTTTCTCACTTGGCTGCTTCTTTTAGTAGCTTTGGTACTGCTTTTCTGCTTTTTCTCCAAAGGCTTTCTGCACAGTGATCACACCAGGGAGGTGTCCTGCCTGCCTCCTCTACCAACCCACTGGTACGGGGGTACACGCGCACATTTCACTCAGATGCTTGCAGGTGGAGCAGGGACTTTCCACCAGCAGAGAAAAGTGGTTCAGCACCCAGGGTTTCCTTTGCAATCTTTTTCCTCCCAATTACCCTGGAAAGCGGCTGCTTCTAGGATCATGTGCTTGTAATTTTGAAGCTTGGGATGATGGATAATGACAGTGACCCACCAAATACAGCAAGTGTTTGTGAAAGTATCAGGAATGCAACCTATGGGTTCAATTCATCTTGCTGACTAGCAAGACTGAACAGTATAAACAAGCAGAGGGCACTCTGGCCCTCAGACCTTATGGTTGCAGTTAATTTTCTTTTTCTTATAATATTTTTATATTTCAGGTTTTGAAGCCTGCAAAGGACAACAGAGTTTATGAGAGGTGCATTAATGTGCAAGTAACTTAGTGATCCTCTTGAATTCATACTACTAAAAAAATTCAGAAATAAACCCAAATGTGATGGAAGAAAAATGTTTGGGTTTTTTTTCCCCATCATATCTGCAGCTGACTGATTGCTGAAAGACAGCAGGAAGGCAAATGCAAGGTGCTTCAAGAACATAGGCCTGTTACTCCCACGGGGCTGTACTGCAAGGAGGCAGTTCACAGCTGGGTGATTATGGGACTGGCAGGAGACAAACAGCTTGGAGAACTGGGAATGGCCCTGTCATCTCCAGACCAGTGATTCCCATCCAGCCCAGATCAAGCCAGGTCTTGACACTGAAGTCCTCTCTGCTAGGCCGGGAAACTCATTTTTGGATGTGGCTACTGCCAAAGGTAGCTGCAACAGGGCAGTGATTACAAGTGACCCAAGGAGGCTGGCAAGCCTACTTTTCCTGGAGACAACAGACCCAGCTGAGGAAAGGGCTCTGCAGACTTGTGAACTGCCTTTGAGAGGTTCCTCTTTTCTTTTGGATAGTTTCAAATGTACGTTTTACTTCCTGTGTTTCCTGTAGCACTTGCAAGAGCACTTGTAAGGGCCTAAGGGACAGACCATGGACAGGTCTGGAAGTCCACCCAGATCATTCATCTGCTCCTAAAACTTTTAGCAGGGAAAAAGCAAGTAAACAGCAACAATTCAATTCCTTATCCTGATTGCTGCTCTGAGAGCACAGGCCTGACATGGGCCCAGTTCCTGACACCCCTTTGCTGTGTCTCTACTTTAAGCATGGTATGAAACTCCTCCGGTGATGTCTGAAAGTGGACGGGGTTCTGGAAAATCCAGACCCGCTCTGACAACATGACCAAGAGCAGTTGTTAGTAAGTCTCTGGGGAGCAAGAGCATCAGTCAGAGCAGGGAACCTCCTGCAGTGAGGAATGCCTGTGTGCAGTCCAGCTCTGGTTTAGCACGGACTACCCAAAAAGTGTTTGTGTGACACAGGGTTGCAGTGCTCCTGGGAACAAGATACCTCCAGGGTCACACCAAAAGCTGTTCACAGCTGTGCTAGGAAGATCTCCCAACCTGAATTGCCCTGTGATGCTTTGATCTGCCTCTTTCAAAGAAACCTGTGTGCTGGAACATGCCATGTAACATACATTCCCTTCGTGCAGTGGTGCGTGCAGTGTACCAGCTGGAGAGGTAACGGAGCAAAGCCTGAAACATGAAAGGGGCCTTAAGGTTCAGGTTTGGCTTGCCCACCTGTTTTCTGGGAGTTGGTCCACCTTTGGTTTACAGGGAAAGCACAAGATCCTTGCCTCCAAACCTGACCATCCTGCTGACTGAAGTCATTTATCTCCGCTGCATTGATGGCGCAATGCTGATTTGCATTGACCAAGTCATAGTTTGGCCAAACATGACAGCTGGTGTCAGACCCCATGGGATGCTTGGCAATGGCCAGAGAACTCCAGATGACCCTCTTACCCTCATCAGAGGTGTTACTAACAAGTCCTGCTCTGAATAGGGACTATCATTTCAAGTTTGCTGCTCTCACACCATTTAGATTTTCCGCCTGTGCAGGTCACACAACACACAGCACTTTAACTGGGATTTGTTGTGACACTGAGAGATTGAAAATACTTCCTGCTATCCAAGGTTTGCGTGGATTGCCTACACTACCTGGTTTACCACAGGCCACACATCCTGTTGAAACCATGAGCACCTGCACACCCTGGCCAAGAGAACAGGTTGTCTTGCCCTGCTTTTGGGAAGGGAAAGCCAAAGCATGGGCTTGGGCTCCATTTGCACTAGATGCACTCAGGCAGTCTGGAAAAGTGCTGTGTTTTCTGCAGCTCCATCCAACATCAGAAATTTCCAATTTGGCTTTGTATCATGTATACACTCTCTGCAGACAGCAGCTAGAGAAGAAGCTGGGCAGTTCTTAGAGGGAAATGCAGACAGGCTGTGGAGGCATTCCCTGCGTGGAAGAGTGGCTTCCAGCTCTGCAAACCCACCCACAAGTGAAACACTCATCCCCAAGGGCAGGAAGAGACAATGAGTTCAAGAATTGGACAGGGTCTCTTTCCATGCCCCAGCTGACCTCAGTGGGGATTTTTTTTGTACTCTGTGACCTATCTTCACATTATTCATCAAATGTAAAACAGATTAAAAACCCAACAAAATTTGGATGAGGCACAAACATGGTCAGGATGATGTCCAAGCTGTGTACTTGCAAGCTATCACCACTCTGGTTCTCCCGTTTGAAGGAAGGACTGTGACAGCAGCCGTGCTGCAGTCGCAGTGTTCAGCAGTTTCACATTTCCATTGACAGGCAGCAGATTCGATCCGACCTGGCCAGAGGAGGGTCAGGTTAGCAGCTGACTGCAGAGCCCCTGTTACCCTTGCCACAGGGCTGCTGCTCTGCCAAGGTAACGTGAGCTCAGGCGGGCATGGGCCAAAATCACAGCACAGCAACCAAAACCACTGAAACGCATGGAAGGAGCCCGAACCCACAAAACGCCTGTGCAGCCTCTGGTGCCCAGAAATTGTAGCAAGCCAATGGGTAAGACCCTCCATCCGAAAGACTTTTGTATTTGGATTGAGAAATAGGAAGTTAATGAAGAAACGAAGAAGGTAGAGACTACCTCTCTGGGGAAAGCCCAGAATACACTTACTTCCACAGTTTTTGTCAGCTCATCTTCCCTCACAAGCAGCTACAGTTATCAGCCCCTTGCAACAGTGTTGTGCACAGACAGTAAACCCCAAGCAGTTCCCCAGCTACTCCACTGCAGAACAAAAGCAAAAGAAATGGCATGGTGGAACCTGAATGTGTATGTGCCTTTGTACATTTCTTTTGCACAAAACCACTGATTTAATGTGTGCACACTGGCACAAAGATGAATATTTATGTGCTTGTACATTAAGTTTTCTGACTATCCTGTTGTTCTTGAGAACATTTGCAATTCAGCACCTTTTGGTTGTCTCTTGGACCAGGATTTTTCAAAAGGAGACCATTTTCTAAATGGCATTAAAGAAACACTTTGACTATTTAAGGAACTAACTGATGTAAGTTCTTTCCATTCCTGATGTATGTTAGAAAGACTTTCACAGCTGGAACAATATTTTAGCAAAAAGAAACTTCCAAGTAGTGCTGTGGAGGTGCAAGGAAGTGATTGAGAATCATAATGCAGCTGTATTGATTTAGATCATCTTAGGCTGTATCAACAGTGAATGAAGTCAGGATTGATCCATGCACTAATTCTATCCTTTCCTCTCCGGGAGCCAGAACACCTTGAAGATCTCTACCTCAAGGCAAAACTGGATATCTTTTTCTGATGAATAGCCGAAGTCTGGATCCTCAGGCTAGGTAGCTCAGCAACTCCTCACAGTTTCCGTAAGAGGACTAGGAAAAAGTCCAGCCCAAAGGGAAATATCATCATCATCATATATGATGTTTAATTAACAGTCAGATGTTAAGAAAAACCGGATTTTCTTAAAATGTAAATGGGGAGTGGGCTGGAGTATGTGTGTTGCTAATGGCTCTAGGCACAGCAGGAGGTTCATAGCAATGAGTAAACCTGCAAATAAGAGCATGAAAAGCAAAATAATTCTGTTAGCTTCTCATGAGGAGGAAGGGAAAGAAAAAGAGAAGAGTTTTCATTTTACTGTAGAACATTGAAGGAACACAATGGCAAAGATCCGTTGATGAATGACTCTGTTATTTTGAACATATTTTAACAGCGTTGACTGCGTTTGACCAAGGGGCTATGGTCTCAAGTAGTGTCTGTTCTTACCTTTTCTATTAAAACATACACTTTCATAGTGTCCTTCTTCCTCAAGCATTCCCCACTGGACAATGTGTTTAGCCCGTATTAGTCATCACAGCATTCACAGAGTAGCTCAACCACCAGGCAGATTAGCATGGGAGAAAACAGGCTTCACTGATTCAACTTGCTAATTATTGTGAAGTCAGAGAGACATCTGTCCTTCTGCCACCTGGGCTCTGTTACTTGAGCCTTTGAAGAATCAAGAACTGGAAGGAGGGCAAAACTACAACTCAAGTAAGAATTGTCCCAGGCCATTAATTAAGAGATAGCAGGGCTGTCCAAACACTGCGCATGCTGTTTCAGTGGCAAAGATGATGGGTTCAAGGATAGTTACAGCAGAAATTCAGTGGCCATTGTTCAGTATCTGTCCTTGGCACAAGCTGACACAGACACTCCTAGTAAAGGTTGATAGGTGAAAGATCCCAGGGAGCACTGGCAGTACATGTTGGCACTCTTGTTTGTTACCATGGCAGTGAGCACATTTCCGGGTCTTTTCTTCAATCTGCATTTCTTTGCCCTTCCTTGTCCCAGAGGGAAGCCTGTGCAGGTGACTCACTGTGCATGCATCGCTCTTGTTACTGACCTGCGGAAAAATTGTTCCCAAACCATATATCATTGTTACTCTATGGCTCTGGGGTTTCAAAATGTCCAGTATGGGAGAAGTCCCAGACCATCTCATCTTCCCTGAAACCACTGGATCTTTAATGCATGTCATCTGTCAGGTTGGGCAGCTCCCAAAACGCAGAGACTGAAAGAGCATGTATTTTCTGTGACTCAAAATGCTTTGTTTGAAAAGCAGGGGAATAGTTAAGATTCCCAGAATAAAAGTGAGACGGTGATTATCTAAACAAATAAAAGTTTGGGGGTTTTCCTCCACTCAAGAAAAAGCAAGCTTCTGAATGTTTCTAAAAAGTCATCCCTCCCCCAGAGCTGATCTTTTCAGAGAAGCTGTTTGATTCCCTCTTGCTAAGTATCCCTGAAGGACACTAAGCTACAGAGGGGTAGTTTTCTGCAGTGTAGCGCAGCACATGGGCTCTGGCCACCGGAGGTGGCTGTGGACAGGAAGTGTGATGGGGAGGTGTCTCCCCAAAGCCCCTGCATTCAGCTGCAGCTTGGGATCAACTGAGGGCTGTCACGCAGCTGAATCCAGGCACTAGGGATAGCTTTTAGTCTTTCTGTATCGCAATATCCCTGACCTGGTGTCCATATACAGACACGACACACATCCGAGGTCTCCTGCAGTTCATCCCTGGGAAGATGGCTAACTCTCTGGGTGAAAAGGAGCAAACAGCCCTCCAGCAGGTCCGGGGATAAAGGGAAAGGAAGGTTATGTGTAATGACTTTCAAGATCTGAGCTTTTGTGGTTGCCCTCAGTGAGTATCTTTCAACTAACTCGAGTGCAATTAGCAGAGTCAGAGGTGTTTGTGTGTGCCTGGAGGATCTGAGCAGCCTGCAATTGCCCTGGTGGGGACAGGCAGAAAGGAGCACAGAGCAGGTGGGAAAGGAACTCTGTGTACAGCTAGCAATTCCCCAGGAGTTCCCCCCTAAACTTTGTTAGGTAAAAAAAGCAAACACACACACTCCCTCAAAAAAGAAGATAGCACTGCTCCTCTGCATTGGGGTTTTAATGCCATTTACATGCACAAATCTCTGTGAAACGGGGGAAGAGTTATGCCATGGGACAAAGTTAAATGCTTCCCACTTCATCAGTTTTTGTGTGGTGATTTGGGGCCACAGCTAGGGACAGAAAGTAGGAACGAGCGGCAATGTCATGAAGCAAACAACACCATTTCATTTCAGAAATGTCTGCGTGACTTTGAACCTTCCCTGCCCGTGGCATCCTTTTGCTCTGAGATTCCTTTCCAGTTCACACGAGGACATAGCTGCACAGCTGAACCTCAGTATCAGTGTCACTTCCATAAGTACAGCATGATCTGGTACTCTGAGCGAGGAAAAATAAGTTTCTGAGACTGGTTAAGCTGGGGAAATTGAGTCATCTGTGGTCTTTTGCTCTTACAGAATAATTGTGCAAAGGAAGAGAGGAAACAAAGCTGATGACTGTGAAGAAGGAGGGGGGGAAGGGGCTAGCGACCACCATTTGGGTAGTGATATTGCATTAATACAGCAAGCAGAAGTCTGTTTATTCTCTTAGTAGCCATCGAAAAAGGAAGGAAGGAAGGAAGGAAGGAAGGAAGGAAAGAAGGAAGGAAGGAAGGAA
>VZTA01013976.1:149775-158740 GCA_013398855.1 Mohoua ochrocephala | reverse complement strand
TTGCAAAGGTTATTTTAATTTAATACACTCATATTCTACATATAACCAGCCTGATAAACACATTGGCTTGGAGCAACCTGGTCTAGTGGAAGGTATCCCAGGGCAGGGAGTTGGAGTGAGATGAGCTTTAAGGTCCCCCCAGCCCAGCCTGGGATTCTGTGATTTGTAAGAACTTTCAATAGGTTTGCCCAGGCCAAGACATGGCCAAGATTGCTGTTCCTAAAAGAATGGCCACATACCCCCCCAGGACCCCTGAGTTCTTCTCCATCCCATGGATAACCTCTCCTGGAAGGTGCTGAGGAGCAAGAAGAGCCTGTTTGCAGGACTCTGAAGTGCAATTCCAGTTAACAGGAGCTGGAGCTGTGGATACAGCCCTGGTACAGCCCCCAGAGGACCCTGAGGAGTCCCAGCCTGGCGGCCAAATGTAAATACTGGGAGAGTAACTTCAGCCCCTGCAGATTTTACACCTCCAAAATGCTCTACCACAAGTTCTCCATGGACAAGAAACCCCATTTTTGGGTTTACGACAACGTGTAGCCAAAGAAATGAAGGAAGCTGCAGGTCAGAAACAACCCAGCCACAACGCACTAATTAAAGCCAAGGCTGATGGACGTTTTTAAGTGGAGCAGAATCACCTCCCAAGTTTCGATGTCTACGTTTTACAATCTGTAAAAAAATTATTTTCTCTAACTTTTTCTGCACGTTGTTTTCAAAGTTGTTTTACTGCGTATAAAAACCATCAGGCTCTGGAACCACACATGGGCTTTCTGCATAAAATATCACCTTATCTTTGTATAAGCAAACTATTTTAACTCCCTAGAGCTATTTAGGTAACCATTTGCCGTGACCTCTGAATTCTTATCCTGAATTATATTTTTATGTGCTATATAAAGGTACTGTTATGTTACTGTTTTTATTCCAGGTGCCAAAAAGGACAAGTTTATTGCCAACTGCTCACTCTGTGTCCTTTTTTTATTTTTTTTTTTAAAGACTTAACTGACCCAGCAGTCGAATTTGCTTTTAATTCACACGGGAACGGTTTATGAGGAAAATCACATCTACTATGAAGAAAGAAATAAACAAATTGGTAATATTTGGGGGAAAAATAATCATCGGCCAAAAGCGTCACCTTGCTGGCATGGCTGAAAGGCCCTGTACCGGCACAAAAGTGCTCTTCTTGGTGTGATGTTTCGTTCTATACCAAAAATGGAAGCAAAACTACAGTCACAGAATCATAGACTGGGTTAGAAGGGACCTTAAAAGCAAATATAAACTGTTCACACAGTGAAATTAATAATAACAATAATAATAACAACAATAATAATAATAATGATGATGATGATGATGATGGCCTTAAATCACTTCAAATTTCACGTTTCCTAAAGGACTCACAAGTTGATATGGATGGAGATGGTAAATGGAGATGGTTTTCCTACGCCACTAAAAGATGTGAGGTTTAGATGGGATATTGGGAAGGAATTGTTCCCTGGGAGGGTGGGCAGGCCCTGGCACAGGGTGCCCAGAGCAGCTGGGGCTGCCCCTGGATCCCTGGCAGTGCCCAAGGCCAGGCTGGACATTGGGGCTGGGAGCAGCCTGGGACAGTGGGAGGTGTCCCTGCCCGTGGCAGAGGGATGGAATGGGTTGGGCTTTAAGGTCCCTCCAACCCAAATCACTCTGGGATTCCGTGACACCAGAGAGGGGAAAAGAAAGGCAGCACCGAGGCGGCAGCGACGGAAATGACGGCACTGCCTGGGAGAGCAGGCTGGAGTGGGCTGGGATATCACAAAGGGAATTCCATGTAATTTCTCTTGCTGCTGCCCATCAGAACTCTGTGCTGATGAGAGCCCTGGGCCGATGCAAGCGGGGTGAGAGGAGAACTGCCCCGGAGGAGCCGTTGGCAGCGCGGGATCAGCACGAGGGATGCTCGCAGCGGGTTAGAGCCAGGAAACTCAGAGTAAGCCAGACCACCACTGCTGGCTACCAGGGAGGATGTTATCTGCCAGCTTTTCTCATCCATAATGAGAATTAATTTAAATAAAAGAGGAACTGCATATCACAAGCCATTAATGAAGGGATACAATAAGAACAGATCTCGACTGCAGCCTATGTAACGGCGCAGAAAATGTGCTTCCCACAAAGGTTCTACTATCAACATTTCTGAATAATTAATTGGAAATAAAAGCACTTTGAAGCTTAGCAAGGTTCCTTTAATGCTTTTTGAATAATTCGCACTATTCAGCAACTTCTAGCACGACGACGCGCGTGGAGTTGTGTTATCACATCACACTCAGGTGACCCACGGAAAGACAGAAACCCACGGAACAGCAAAACATCACCTCCTACACGAAAATAAAAATCAAACATCCTCCTAGATGAAAACTAAATTTAATGTGCGCTCCTGAGGGATGGAAAAACGAACCCTGGGAAGGGCTATATTGCCTTGGATTGGTGCAATGAGATGCAAAATGCATATGAAAGGTTTTCATTTGAGCTGATAAAACCGCACGCTTTGGAAACGCGGAGCTCTGCAAGGAACAACACTGAGGTCTGGTGTCAATTTAAATGCACTGAACACCAGGAAAATGCCCCCAACTAAGGCTTCAAACTTGTACAGCACATTTCCACTCAACCCAACTAGATTGCCTGTCACATCTGACATGGCTTGTCAAAAGTTATCCTTCACTGCTCATGGGCAACATGGAGGGTCAAAAGACCAAATACAATGGTCCAACCCATCCCATTTTTTTTCCTTCAGAGCAGCAGATATTGAACTCGAAGATGACAAGACAGAGCAGGTTGAAGCGGCTGCCAGAGAAAGAGAAGCTGTCCAGAGGCGCTGATCTGAAGGAGAAAACCCAGCCGGTCTGTGCATGTCATGGCCGGGGCTCGGGCGCTGACAGTCTCACACAAAAGGCACTGAAAAGCCGAGAAACTTGAAGTGGCCTTTGCAAACCATCTCAGCCGTTAAAAGGGAGAGCGACAGTCACCCCGTAATGCGAGACGCGCCTCGGCCGCGGTGCGAGGGGAGAGGGATGTCCTGCCTTCCCTTAATCTGCAGCGCTATCAGCCAGAGGGGGTTTTTCACTCCCTGAAAAATTGTTTTAAGAGTAGCTTTTTCACTCAGAGTTTATTTTTATTTCAAAAAAGGCAACGTCTTTCTAAAGCAGCTCAAAATCTTTACGGTGTTTTCAGTCGGGGCTTGCTGGTGCCAGCTGAAGACATGAATTGATTAATTCATGGGATAGCAACTTATTAACAGCTGCAAACACAGAAAGTGCCACAGCCCTGTTACAATTAGCAGCGTTTTGTGAAAGGACAACTGCAGAGATTTTCCACACTATCACTAAAACACTGTGGCCACGTGCCGCGAACACGTCACCGCACCGCATTTCTGTGCAAATTTTCTTCAGGTGCCCAGTGCCCTCCTCACCCCCCACTGTCTCAGCCTGAACCTTCTCTGTTTTCAATTGTCTTTGAACCTCCAAGAATCCCAACTTGGTCCTGTTTTCTTTCTCCACAGTAATTTGAGTTTCATGATTTCTCCATTCCCACACAGTGACCACGAAGCTGGTTGAGATCCTCAACCCTTGCCTTGCACATGGGCAACACCCACTGAGACTGCCCTGAGAGCAGCCACATCCAGGCACAGGTTAATAACAGGGCATTTCCAACCCTGATCCTTCCTTTGTGTCACCATCTTTGTGCTTTAACTACCACAGAAGTACCATCAGCTTAAATTAACGAGGGAATCTGGAGTTGCCACCTACGAGCAGACGTAGAAAGTTCATGTTTGCTGTCGGTGGCAGAGCTGGCTGTAGACTAGAGTGACATTTTTAATACCTGGGTGGCTAAAATACCAGCATTTGAATAGGAAATCTTGCATTTTAGACCCTTCTGCAATTCAATATTTTTCAATCTTTCTGGGCTGCGCTCCGTTTTGTTGGATAACCTTTCCATCTAATCTACCATGTGTCTCACTGAATTTGAGCACCTTATATGTATTCAAATACTTGGATTCAAATACATATTTCCTTTCACAGGTTTGGGGTTTTTTTTTTTGTTTTTGTAGTAGTAAAGGTCCTTCAAGTCACTTAAATTCACATATAAATTCATTCATGAACCTGCTGGAGTGTCTCCAGAGAAGGCTCATGAAGGTGATCAATCCTGGGTGCCCCATCCATCCCTGGAAGTGTCCCAGGCCAGGCTGGATGGGGCTTGGAGCCACCTGGGATAGTGGAAGAGAAGAAAGTGGAAGAACCCCATGGGGGGGGGTGGCACTGGATGGGGTTTAAGGTCCCTTCCAGCCCAAACCATTCTGTGATTCTAAGATGTAATTGTAGATATTTCACCTTGCATGAATAAACAACCCTCATGAATGAAAAAAGCAAATATTTCAGATGCTTTTAAGATCTTCACTTCAAGAAGCAAAAAAAACCCACCAAATTGAAATCTTAATTTGCTGGGCTCAGTTCCCACATTTACCTTTCCAAAGGGTTTCTCACTCCTTGTTCCCTGTCCCGGCGTTGGGGGATGAGAACAGGGAGCTGCCGGCTCCTGGCAGGGCGTGGGCGCCGCGTGGCCCTGCCTGCCCCGCCGGCTTCCCTTCCCCTCAGCATCCCAGCCCTCTCCTGGTATTCATGAGCTGCAATTTAATTCAAGTGCACTCGAGTTCCAGCAAACACGGAGGCGCCGAGAGCGGCGGGAGCGCCGGGCTCCATGCGAGGAGGGGCCCTGGGTAAATATCAGCGCGGGGCCGGCGTGAGAGGATAACCTGCCCACACATACACCAGCCCAATTAGCCGAGGCAAAGAGAGCTTTCATATTCCCCAAGGAGTCCGAGAAAAGTCAGAGCAAGGCTCTCCAGCATCCAGAGATGAAGCTACGGCGTGGTCCAGCGTGGTCCAGTGTGGTCCAGCGTGGTCCAGTGTGGCACCGAGCACCAAAGCTACACCCATCGCTCCCATTAAAGGAAATTTGGAAGGGGAGGCGAGGCAGAAGATGAAATTTTACTGTTATAGATTAAAAGTGGTTCTCTACAGCACAGAAAAACATGGAAAGAAACAGTCCCACCTCTGAGGGCAAAGGAAGCAGCACCCTGACCTGGTGGTACCTGGGCACGACTGAAAGCCCACCGTCAGAGAAGCCTTTGCTGCTTCAGGAGGCACCAAGAAGATTTTAACATATAAAGTTGAAAACTCTTTAACTAGAGAAAAGTGGAATCTCAAACTTAAAAATAAGACACTGAAAGCATATTAAATTAGTCTGATTAACAGACTTTTCCCAGGACATTATTATCAAATAGAGCCCAACCAGTGAAAGTCTGCAAGAATTCCAGGCATTTCAAATATGCAAATAGCTGAACTAACTTCTAATGACTAACTCCATCCTTGATTTACTTGCCTTACCAAATCACCCCAATAATGCTCATTTTCAGAACTCTCTGAAATACAGAACACAAGGAAGCCCAAGGAAGAACGAGACGGATGAAGGTACAACATCAAACAAGGAAAAACAAGAGTAGTCAAGAAATTAAGAGCAAAGGAAACCTTAATACGAAATTGGAAAGAATTGCACTCAATAGAGTTCCTTCTTTCAATAGAAATAAAATTCTAATTGGGTGTAGAGTCTGACCCTGTAACACGTTGGGTTTTCATGGAATCAGAGAATGGTTTGGCTTGGAAGAGACATGAAAGATCACGCAGTTCCAGCCCTCCTGCCATGTTTTTGAAGAAAATATTGTAGTTCAAAGGCCTTCAAAACCAAAATTATCTGGTTTAAGAGGAAGAGAACGCGCACTTTTACGGCGTGCCCATTAAAAAGGCTCGGGGATTTCTGAACCAACACAGCTTGCCTAAAATATGCGTTTCTTCCCCCGCGCGGCGGCTCCCCCGTCACCTCGCGGCCGCCCCAGCCCGTGGCAGAGCCGAGACCACCTCGGCGAGCGGCATTTCCCCGCTGCTCCAGGCTAAACTCTGGCTGTGTAGAGAACCAGGAAATCCAACAGCCTCTTTAACATCCCACAACGAATTACTGACAAGTCATTTTTTCGCTCTGCATTGCAAGTCAACGTGGCAACCCCGGGTTTTTTTTTCCTATTACAAACATGCGCCGCGCCTCGGCTCGGAGCCGTTTGGATGCTGATACAAGATTCATAATGGCTGTCAGAATCTGCAATTTTTCCTTTTGTTTTATGAGGTCAGGCAATATTACCTGCACTGATGTATTCCATTTCCCCAGCTGAAAACCTTCTCATTTGAGCACGACAGGTTGAGGGAGTCATGATTTTGCAACCCACCATGTGAAACACAGCGCGAGGGGGCAGGTGCCTAACCCCACGTTCTCCTTTTGCTCTTGTCCACTGGCAACAGTAAATTAAACTGTCAAAAACGGAATTGTCCTGTCATCAACAAAGCTATAGCTTCACAAGTATTGCAACATCAGATATATTTCTAATTCTGCATTTCCCTGCACCTGTAATTTCATCGGCAACTCACGCTGGCCCATGGTGAGAAGCTGTCCAGGGGACACTGGTGGGCTCCTTGGGAGGCTTGACACGGCATTTCGGAGACAGAAATTAATGAACACCACCAGCAATTTGTTATATGGACGTAAAAAAAGAGCTCAGCGCGAGGTCCCGACCTCCTGCATTGCTCTGCAGCTCGGAGGAGGCCGGGGTGCTAACGGGGTGGGACACGAGGCACACGGAGCTGCAACAAAGGACCAGAACTTGAACACATTTAAATGCAATAACTGCACAGATGAAGTGGACCTGCACTGCGAATTTCTGTCCTTGCCTTTTGGCCCCTTCGGAGTTCAAAGGTGCCTCTGAGAAGTTTCCTCTCCCACCGAAGGGGTTTATCCCGGCACACGATGCCCCATGAACGGGTGGCAGAAACAACAGTTTTTGGGGAGTAAATCTAGAACATTACGTGTTCGGATCTGGAACATCCAAACCGGTGTTCCCTTCTGCCATGCAGTTCTCCGGGGCTGATTTTAAAGGATCGTGATTAACTACAACCTTCCTTTCAGAATTTAAGGGTGATTTCAATTTTCACTCGAAGCTGACTCATGCCTTTTTTTTTTTAACCTGCTTTCGTTCTCTTGGAGTAAGTCACAAACCTCACGTGTTACACAGAAGTACAAACTGCCCGGAAAATACGCATTTTTTGCAAAACTAATTAAAATATTGTCAAAGTATCGTTTAAATGCATAAACTAAGCTCAATATCCAGCAGAAGGGTTATACAAATTACCATCATTAAAGTGAAAGGGAGCATCTCTCCCGATGTGCTGATAAACAAGAAAAAAGGGCTTGTTGTTATTAATTCAACGTAGCAATCAAATATTGTTTTAGATTACCTCTATAAAAATTCCAAGCTTATCAATCATTAAACTGTGGACAGAAAGTTAAATTGAGATAAGAAATCATTTCACGCAGCTTAATGCAGTCAAAGTGACTCAATATTCCTTTATTAATTCTCATTTAATATCACTTTAAATTGCCGCCATTATTATCCTACGGTAGGCGAAGGGCTCGGTGTAATTAGTCTGTATTAAGCCCTTTTTATTTATAAGGAGCCAAATAAACAAACCCACTTTAATTACCTGGGTGCCACCAATATTGATCTGAGCATCAAATTTTAATAGGGCTCGATTTGGACGCCGCCACGGGTTGGGTGGGTGGGTTCCGGCCCCCGGGGCCCCCCGCGAGCTCGCCCGCCCCGACGCGCCGCCAATTACCAGGAGAGACAAAAGTCAACGAAGGCAGGGAATCTTCTCCCTCCCAAACCTTGTTCTCTCCCACTTCAGTACACGGTGTTAACGACATACAAATTTTGAGGTCATTAAGTATAAACAGGAATTGAAAGGAAGACAGGCGCGCTTCCAGGAGATGCCGATGTCAGCATTTCAAGTACTCTCCTAATCCCACAATGCAAGTTTCAGCATTATTGTCTCAATTTAACTTGCATTAGTACCTAGCACCTTGATTACACTGTTGGGGTGGTAATCTTCGCCTGCATATGCCATCATTACTTATGTCAAGCCTCTCGAGTTGTTATGAATACTATGTTGTTTTACGAGAGAGAGGAAATTAGTGCCAGTCCCCCAGAGTTTTGGGTGCTTAACACTGAAGCACTACACAGCCCTCTCAAATCCCACAACAAATCCTTGTTTAGTGCCACATGGAGATAAGGACTTTGCAGCAACATCCCGGCATAAATAACCCGCATCTCTTTTTATTTGTAAAATGTCAAAAAGAAAAGAATCTCCCTTCTGCGAATTTTTTTTTTTTCCCTTTTCCACCCGAAGCGCGCGGAATCGCCGGGATGTCCTGCCTCGGTCATCGCTCCGGTGCAACCCCGAGCACCCCCTGCGTTTTCAGACTGGTTTGAAATGCGATTTTTAGCTATGTTTTTAATAAAAATGAACTTATCAAGCCCGGCGGAAAGGCGCTGTAGTAAGATGAGTCTTCCCTCAGGAGTGCAATAAAGAGAGAAATCGTCGCCTGGCACGTTTCGCCCTCTCAATGTTTTTTTAAACATGATCCACTATGTTGTTGAAAAGAATTATTTTACAGTATTGTAGGGATTTTTTTGCATTGTCTGTTTATTCTGTTTACACAGCAAATGAAACCTTCGATATGAATAGGTGAACTCCCCGGGGAGAAAAAGAAATTCAGAAATGATGTACAGATGGGGACAGGGGCCCACGGAAAGCGAATATAAATTAACGTGCCCTCAACAGTCACATCTGGAGCAGAACAGGCCAAATAAATAATTCTGACATTAAAAAAATGAAAGATCAAGCCCTATAAATAGTAGAATAAGTTTCCTTTAATGATATTACTTCACGTTATAATTGAAACGACATCGAGAAGAAAGGTAATTTGATATATTTGGACCAAGTCTGGCTCAAAAATCCTTCTCGGGTTTCTGTGTGGAAGCTGCTAAACCCCTGAATTTGGA
>VZTA01013976.1:87275-147275 GCA_013398855.1 Mohoua ochrocephala | reverse complement strand
ATGTCCCGGGTAACTGTTCTCTCAGAGGCTCATCTCCTGTCGTGATTTATCGTCATTTCCATAAAGGATGCTAATTGGAAACAGTCAAAATAGGACCCTGCAAAATGAGCACCCCGACCGAATCACACCTATCTCAAACGATGCAGCTTCTACATTAAAAAAAAAATAAAAATCAGAGCCTTGGCTCTGAAGCGCCCTGATGATATTTAAAACAGGCAATTTGACTTTTAAACTTATCTCCAGTCACGCCCCAAATTTTTCCAATTCTTTGTGGGGTTTGGTACCTCCTGTTCAAAATCTTGGTTGAAAATTCAAAGCCCGAATTCAGAAAAAAATACAGTGGCAGAAAATAATGCGCAAGTTGCATTTCACCTATGGAATTTCATCGCTGCCGTGAAACAGAAATGGATTTTCATCTGAATAATTTGAAATGAATTAAATAAATTTATTTACACTGACATTTCAGTGCTTCACCTGTTTTGTCCTGCCCCAACCCCAACTGGAAATCGGTTAGAGCCAAACACAGAACAATAAAACCCAAGCCTGGAATACATTTAGTTGTGAAATCTATCCTGCCTCAAAATCATAGAAAATGTCAAGCAATCAAGTCTCAAAAAAGCTTTTTCCTTGTTGTTTTTTTTCCCCTTTAGTGCAAGGCCAAGCCTCAACTCCTTGCATGAGGTGACATCTGCAACTATTGCTAGTCCAAGGCTCACCAGAGCCTGATTAATTGTTAGTCCGAGGGGATTTTTGTTGGTCACGGCCCAATGAACTACACGGAATTTCCACAGCTGTAATATACGGCTGTGACAATCCCGGCTCCGCTCCCAGCGCAGCGGCCACTCCGACAGCCAGGCCTGTGCTCTCGCAGATTTGTGTGGCACTCAAGTGTCAGGGAGCCCTGGGCTCCAACAAGGCTCCTTTCAACGGCGGGCACGACGGGAGGGGATGTTCTCCGCGCGGCCCCGGGAGATGGGTCTCGCTTATTTCAGACTGCATTAATCCAGGTTGGAAAAAAACCGTAAAAATAAAATGAGGGAGAGAAAGGAAAACTCCCTTTCGCCCTTAAAAAAGATGAGGAGCGTTGTATTGTCTCGATAGGTCAGCAGCCACCAGAAAATCAAATTACGACGATATAATTTGGGGAAAATAAAGGGAAGCCAGGCTGATTTTTGCTTTTTTTTCCTGGATTAGCAAACTGAATCAACCAGCCAGGGGGTGAATCATGACTGTAAGAGCAGCAGAGGAGAGGAATGCTGAGCAGAGTGCCAGGAGGAATGGCTTCCCAGTGCCAGAGGGCAGGGCTGGATGGGATATTGGGAAGGAATTGTTCCCTGGGAGGGTGGGCAGGCCCTGGCACAGGGTGCCCAGAGCAGCTGGGGCTGCCCCTGGATCCCTGGCAGTGCCCAAGGCCAGGCTGGACATTGGGGCTGGGAGCAGCCTGGGACAGTGGGAGGTGTCCCTGCCATGGCAGGGGTGGCCCTGGGTGGGCTTTGAGGTCCCTTCCAGCCCAAACCATCCTGGGATTCTGTGACTCTATGAAATAATTTATTTCTCATCCCGCTGCCACCCAGCTGAGGAGGGGGCAGGTGACCCAGGCAGGTTGGTGAGCGGCAATGCAGATGTTCCCTAATTTAGTTCATTGCTCTTGCTCTTACTTGCTCGTTATTTCTAATATTTTCCCAATTAAAATCTCATTTTTTCGTTTAAAATTTTAATTAAATATTTCCTTAAGAGAGGTTTAGTAGATGTCTTTTGCAGCATCTCTGAAAACTTTGGGCCAACACAAGTGCTGTGGAGGGAAATAAAAAGTATCATTGGGTGGAAACTCAACTTCAGACAAACCAAGGACACCCAAGAACCCAAATCTCAGACTGTTAAAGCTCGAAATATCAACCTCTTTTTGTGACAATAAAGAAGTCACATGGCTTTTAATACTGATGACAAAGAAAGGCACCATATTTATTTATGACGGGCTCAGTAATTCTACCTGGATGCACACTGCTTTACGATGGCATTATATACTACTGATATTTGTGCACAGTAACTCCAGAAAGTGAACTGGTTACCCACTGATGGCCCTGGTAATCCACCATAAAACATGCATTTCTAATTTTAAGTAGAGCTCTCCATGAACCTAAACACGAGATGCTTTAAGATACATTATCTACACTCCAAGATACATTTCATAATTTGTACGTGCTAAGTAATTGCTGGCACTGTAATAAAATAAATTCTCTCACACTGTCTTCCTTGATTTTTTTCCCCCACCAATACTTCTTAAAACTTTTTAACTTCCTTGCAGCAAGCTTAGCAGTTAGGAAATTAAATGCAAAATGGCACTCCAGCCTAGTCATAAAGTCGTATTTTTGGTTCAAATAAGTGGCACCTAAATCATAAAAACCAAATCAAATGCAACTAACCTGCAGAAGACACTCACCCAAGCAATTAAGTAAATGGAGAAACTACTGAAAAGTTAGGCTCTGGAAAAATTCCTTTGGGAAATTGTCTCCCAAAGCTGTCTGCCTGGGACTTGGTGGTTGATTCATCTTGAAAAAGACCTTTAGGGAATGGCTGACACCGTTTCACTGAGAGTGGGGCTGTTTTGGTCATGCACAGGAATTCTTTCACTGCAGTGAACCTCCCTTCTCTCCCACCTGCAAATTTAAGGGCTGTGCCAGCTCAAGCCATTTCTCCACTCAGCACCGAGACCACCACGTGGAGAGGTCCAAAGCCTTACTAAAAATCAAAACATTTTCCTCTTCTCACTCAAGGAAAAAGTAAATTGATAAACCCATCATTTGCCAGGTCCACAGTGGTTGCTGCCACTGCCTTCCCTACAGAATCATGGAATGGTTTTGGGTGGAAGGGACCTTAAAGATCATCTCATTCCACCCCCCTGCCATGGGCAGGGACACCTTCCACCAAACCAGGCTGCTCCAAGCCCCGTCCAACCTGGCCTGGAACACCTTCCTTGGTATCACCTGAGTGTTTGCCATAAAAAATTCAGAATAAACCAAAGGAAACCCAAATTCTACCATTCCCCAGGTTCCTTCTCTCCTTCAGCCACAGCCCCTCTACTGAAGGTGGAGGGGACGTGCTCCTGCCTGCTCGATCCAGGAGCTCTCCCAGCCTCCATGAATCTCCCAAAGTGTCTGCTGGTGTGACTGCAAGTGCCTGTCCCTCAAGTATCCTCAGATTAAAACCATCAGGCTTTTTAAAAGAGGCAGGACTCTGTCAGTAGATCTCCTAGGCTGAGATCTCATCCATTTTCTCCCGGTATTAATTGTGCAAACCATCTGTTCACTTTTGATTTTTTTTTTTCTTTTTAATTGAAAACAAATGCAAAAAGTCATTGAACACTTCAGTCTCATTTGCTAATGGCTCCCTGCTTCCCTCAAGGAGCACACCAAACGCTTTGCTTGGTCTTCCTCTTATTCCTAATGCACTTAGCAATGGATTTCTCTCTGCCTCTTGCTACTTCCACCTGGATTTGCCCTTCCTTCCTTCCTTTGGCTCTGTTCACTGGGGCTGTTCCTTCTTTTTGGAGGTGAGCTGCCCTTTTTCTCTTTCCTTTCTGGTGATCAAGGCCTTTGAAGGACCAGTCTGTGATGGAGTCACACAGGCTTCCAGTGATCATCTCCCTTTTTCCTACACTGAAATTCCCTCTCCCTTCCTTAGAGACAGATCTTAGGACAGTTCTGTCCTAAACTTCCCTCCTGTGAGAACTCTGCTTTCCATCTGGGATTATTATTCCCTGTTTTCTCCAAGGGCACTGCTTTAAATTTGCAGATTTTCCTGGTTTTTCTTTGGGATTGTGGATCAACACTTCCACAGCTACTTATTCCGTTTTCCAGCTCTATGGCATGACTCAAACCCACTAAATCAGAGTAAAAATCCAAGATCTTCTTCCCCACTCTATCTACAATAGGTGGCTTTAAGCATAACTGTGGTATGAGAGATTTTACTGGAAATACCAGATTTAGTAGTTAATCTCAACAAAATTATGCTATTCCTTATGTTTGAAGCCTTTAAACAGCACCTAAAATCAAAACTCCTCCAGTTCACCGCTCTGGTTTTTAAAGGTGGATCTCTCCCTCTGCCTTGTGCAAGTTTAAATGGGAGAAATATATCCCTGACTCCACAAATCCTCACCAAACAAAAATGTGCGGGAAGCAAAGCAGTGTTTGGCTCATCAAATTCCCACATCCAATGCAGGTAGATCTGCATTGTCGCCTTCTTTCCTCACCTCTTTTCCCTTTTCCTCTTATTCCCTCTTTATGTTGGTGGGATTAAGGCAAAGGGAAGACAATAATTTGCTGTAATGAGTCTTCAGAATTGCCATTTGAAAATAAACTTATTTCACGTTGAAATCGGGAAACAACCACCCTGAACTCGCATTAAAATGAGTTTTTTGTGGGAGAAGTTTGCTTGCATGCTACAAATTTCTTCACAATTATTTTTTGTTCCGAATAATTGTCTATAAAATCATAAAAATACAGCCACGAAGCCCCAAGTGAGAAGAGCAAAGGTGTACAAATACAGCCCACCCCTCGGAGGGATGATAAGGGGATAAAGAGTTTCTACAGACAGCATTTGGGAGAGCACCTTTATCCTGAGGGATAAGGGACAATGAAGACATTCCTGAAATATTTTCAACCCATTCTCTGTAGAACCTGAGGACTTCTCTGCACCACTTGATGGCTCCTGGGCAGGGAAGGCATTGCTTGGAAGTGCTGATGGCACAGCTCCCCAGTTGGGACATAAATGAGATTCCTTTTGAACAAATCCTCACAAAAATATAAATATCTGCATTTTTTAGGCCCTTTTCTCTCCTGGTTGTCTCCCCACCACCAGCTGCACCCTCCAGGAACAGCCTGGTTTGAGGATTTACAAAAACTTCAACCAGAGTCTTCGAATTTGGGCAAACTGTACCAATGCATCTGAATGCTCAGGATAAATCTGACCTGAGGGTTAATCTATTTTACAAAGCCCAAAGAAAGATCAATTTGCTCCTTCAAACTGCCACAGTAAAATTTAACACTGTATTTTCAACTCTTATGGCAGTTAAAGGTTTTAAGAGTGAATTATTCAAGGCAATTCAGTGACACTGAACCCATTCAACTGTCCTGAAGTTCAAAACCCAAATTTTAGTATTTTTCCTGCAAAAACAGGCAAACGTCAGAACTTTTTAATTTAAAAAAAATTATTTTCTTACTTGATATTGGGATAACGATGAGATGAACAGACCTGGAAAATGCAGCAATTTTTTAATGTGATTTAAGTTCTGCTTCCTCCCCTCTCACCACCCAAAACCCCAAAAGGGGCAGAGCAACCCGAAAATCAGCGGGAAGCAGAAATCCCTCACGCCAAAAACGAACACCTCTAAAAAACACACCTGAAGAAAGCGGGATTTAAACCTCAGACTTTCTCAAAACACAGCCAACCAAAGCAGCCTGGATGTTACATTTAATATCCAGCCCCCCTTCCAGCACACCAAGGAGGAGGCGCTCGCTCCGTTGGATTTATTACGGCTTTACAAAGTGGGGTTTTTTTTGACAGTAATTTTTTCTGGGAATAACAGCAGCGGTGTGTGGAGCAGGCTGTGAAGCAGAGGCTCGGGGTGCTTGGCCTCTCTGTTTACAGCCACGCTGCCACTTCTCACGCTGCCCGTGCAGCTCAGATGGGAATAGCCCAGGACGCACCCACACGCGTTCGTGCCTCCCCAGAACGGCTTTTCGCGCTGTCAGAGAGCACGCCAAGGTTTACACTCGGATTTTGTTTTTTCAGAGGTGCATAATTATAAAAACTGCCTTCGGCCTCAGCTGCCCGCACACGAGTGTACGTCCAGACACCTCGGGAAGCAATGAACCAAAGATGTTTGGCAGATATTCCGCTCTAGTTGTGACGAGGGGTTGCAGCAGCACAGGATACGGAGCTTTCCAGTTCTGCATCTGCACACAGAATTGGACAGAAAAGCCTATTTCCCATTCTCAAAAGCTGGGTTTCCTGCTGGAGCCGAACACTGCGCATTCCTCCCACTGACAAATAGCTGAAAAAAACCTGTTTATGCTTTTCCTTTGTTGCCATCAGATTCCAATGTCACATTCCCTTCCAATGTTTATCCATCTGAGGAACATGGGAAGCTTTAAATGACTTTTTTTTTTTGGTGTCCAGTAATGCTAATCTGACATTTCTGCTATTTCTGAGCAGCCCAAGTGATTTTGGGACTGAGCAGACTCTGTACCAAGCTGCTTGCAGGAAAAGCAGCATTTCCTGCCATATTATCAACTACATTTTGCCCCAGAGCGACTGGAGTTGCCTCTTCAGATGGTGCCACAAACCAGCAGAGCTGGGACAGACCTAGAGCACAGCACAGGTTTCTTTTTTAAAAAAAATACCCATAACTCATTCTCTGATAGACCCTGGACGTGGAAATCCCCTCCTTTCACCTCCGCAGCATCAGTTCTTGCACTTGAGAGGTCAAAGTCAATCACTTTTCTAGAAAGAAATATTTTCTGATTCTCTGAGGAGGAGTTTCTCCTTACAGAGAAGTTTTGGAGCCTTCTGCATCTTCTCATTGCTACTACAGCACTTATTTTAACTAAAACAAGCAAAGTCTAATTACAAGATGACATTAATACGCTGGATTTTATACGAAATAAATCCTGGTGATACATTTGAATAATGTCTGCCATTGAGACAGTTCTGGCCACAAAGACTTTAGGGTTATTAGTACTTAATTTTAAAGATGCAGAGGGCAAGAGAGTTTTGTCCTTGGGGGAAAGCCAAGCTGGAATTCAACGTTTCACTCAGAGAAATGCAACAGGAAACACTACAGGGACTCAGCTGCATCTTCCACAGTGTGGCCATGTGACTTCGAAAACATCTTTGCATTGAAGTTATTTACCTGAAATCACCTCACTCACTGCAGGAGGTAAGATATTGCTGAGGTCTCACGTGGCAGAAGAAACTCGACAGCGAATTCCAGACCCCGCGACTTCGCGCGAGGCAAACGATCTTTAACCACACAACCGTGGAACGGACTGAAAGGAAATGCAGGCTCCAGGCATTGGGATGGGGTTAAACCACCCACCAGGTACTGGATGGAAAATGGTAGGGCTAAAATCCGTGTGAAAACCCCCCAAATTGGCCGTCTGAAATCGCTGTGTGACGGAAATCAGGAGGAGCCTGCGCTGCAGGAGGTTCCTCGGCGGTTCCTCAGCCAAGGACGGCAGAAATCCACGCTGAATACTTGGTCAAGAAACCTCGTACTGGAGGATAAAGCCTCCAGTTATTTTTAGTCAATAAAAAGGGAAAAAAAAACAACAAAAAACCAACCCCAAGTGTGCCTGACAAGGAGGGACTGAAGTACCAGAGGATTTTGAGACGCTAAGACAGAAAGCTTCTTATTTCATTCAATTTGAGAGGTGAAGAGGGAACGGTGCCACAGTTTGGAGGCAAGAATAAAAATTCCATGAAATAGTCTCAGGAGACAACTGATAGCACTCATCCATAGTTGGTGACACTCTGACTCTTTCATGAAAAAGGCAATTTTGCTTCCCAGAAAAATATTCTGGCACTGGGGATTCAAGAGGACAAGGCTCTCAAGGCGATTTCTGACTTTCTAACCCATATTAATATCTACAGTTATCAAATCCAGAACTTCAAACTGTGACTTTGTAGCAAAGAGGATTCTCAAAAAAAAAAAAAAAAAACCCACAAAAAGCTCTCTTTTGTCCTGTATTTACAGCTGAAGAAATCGCATCCATTCAGCCAAATCTTTCCCAATAAAATCTGCTATTTTAATGCAGCTTAGCACAAAAGTCTTATCAGGAATGAAGTTGTATTATACATCTCAAACCTGCGTGAGCAGTTGAAGATACCCTGAAAATCATTTAAAATAACATTTGATTTTACAGAAACATTAATCACTTTAAAAAAATCCCTTATTTCAGCAGAGTGGGACAAAAAAATTGAGCGATTTTTTAGTTTCTAACACAATGTCCAAATTCCTCCTTCATGGCTTATTTTTGTTCATTTAACCAGGTGTTGTTTTCGAGAGATATAAAACTGATCTTGAGTCTGGGACCTGGAATACCTGAAATTCCATCTCCCCTCTTTAAAAAGCAACCCTGAGGTGTACTGTAATTAAATAAAACCATCTCCCTAATGAAGGAGTGAGAGCAGAACACAGAGGGATGCTCTGGAAAGGAGAAGTTGGTTTCTAAAAAAACTCAGCACAAAATGCAAAAATCATCCCTGGACAAAGGATATTTTTTCTTTTCTTGCCTGAAAAGAAAATTTCCCTCTTCCAAAGCAAGGACAAACATCACCAAACTTTGGAAACCATATTTTTTTTTTTTTTTTTTAAGAGGTAGGACTTTGCTGGGGTTTTTTTCTGCTATTGGAAAGAGATGGAAAGAATGAAAGAAAATAGAGAACGAAAATTTCTTGAAAGAAACGGAACGCGACTGGCAAAGGCAAACATTTAGTGTGGATTGAATTAATTTTGTATTGTAGCCTTTCGCACTTGTGAGGAAATTAATTCTGGGAACTCCAAGATGAGAAGCCACTGGCTTGTTTCCAGCACCTCCTCACAGTCATCTGCTTGAAAATCAGCTTCAAAATTGCATATTTATTTTGGATGAATTACCCACTCCTGGTGTTTTGAACAGCAAAGTCACAGAGCTAAAATATTGACATTAAAGACTAGACACCAGCAGAAGAAGTGCTAATTGTTTGCACGCAAAATTATTTTTCCTAGAAAGAACAAACAGCAAGAAAAAGGGTGGTGGAGGTTTTGGAAATCCCTCGAACTTTTTGCCCAAAGAAATGGTTACAGTTCTGAAACAAACTCTGACGCGCTCCCTGCCAAGGAACTGCTGTGAATGAGGTACTACAGGAGGGATTTGACTTTACAAACCAGCTCAGGAGGGAGCAGCTGGTTCAGGTCACTGGCACTGAGGAAATTGGCTTTGTGAGACTCACACAACTGTTTGTCTGAACTGTAACAGGGCTCTAAACAGGAACATGGCCTGATGATCTCAATGCCCGAATTTTGAACAAATATATTCATGCAAAATGCATCAAATAAATGTTTTAGTGCATGAAAAGCTGATGTACAACACCCAGCTCGGCCGTCATCAACTGCTTCACCAATTTGTGTCGGGTCTGCCCGCCTGAGGATGTGCCCCTGGTGCAAGACAGAGTTGGTGTCTTGAAGTGAATGAAATTCAATTCCCATCTCTACACAGAATCATAAAATCCCAGACTAGTTTGGGTTGGAAGGGACTTTGAAGCCCATCCTGTCCCCTTCCATGATCTCAGGGTGTTCCAAGCCCCAATGTCCAGCCTGGCCTTGGGCACTGCCAGGGATCCAGGGGCAGCCCCAGCTGCTCTGGGCACCCTGTGCCAGGGCCTCCCCACCCTCCCAGGGAACAATTCCTTCCTAATCTCTAATCCAACCCTACCCTTCTTCACCTTAAGGCCATTCCCCCTGTCCCAGCACCCCACACCCCTGTGGGATGCCCCTCTCCAGCCTTGCTGTGAGCCCCCTTTGGGCCCGGGCAGGGTTTTACCGAGCACATCCTTATCGAACATCCCGACCCAGCGACGTTATCAGCTGCACCCCAGCTCTGCTGTCCCAGGCCCTCCCTGCTGAGCTGAAATGTGAATTAAGCTGTTCCAACGTGAGGCCTCAGCCTGACATTTCCTCCTCACTCCCAGCCCATCAAACCACGACGGAAGCCGTGTTTGTTCCCGACGTGTTGGAGCAACGCCGGGGTGCAGGAACTTGTAATCTGCACCCGAACATTTCGCCTGCCTGGCAACAGCCAGGATTTCTATTTGCATGGTAATGAGACATTTTATTTGACAAGGTGTTGAAGGAAAAGATGCAATAATTTTAACAGTTGGGTGTTACACTTTAAACCCATTCAACGAATCTGGGAAAAAAACATTGCTTCAATAGCAAACTTTATGGGAGCGGAGCGTGGAGCAGGAAAAGGGACCAAATACTAATGAAAAAGCAATCACAGCAGCCACCTCTATTCACTGAAATATTAAACTACACGCTGCAAAGGCAAACTGGTGTGTTCTGCTCCCCTGGATCTGTCTGCCATGAAGTGAGGAAGGCCCCAAAGACAGACAGACTGACCAGGGAGACGGGCATGGTGAGATTTCCACCTCTCTTAACCCCAGACCAAAATGAACTTGGACTCTACCTCGAACCAAGATCCCCAACTTTAACTTCAATAATCTAATTAACCTGAAGTTTGCTCCCTTCTCCATTTTTTCCCCCTAAAAAAGCAAACTTTGCTTTTATTTTAGAAAAACATCCTCATATTGAATCATCCATACTGTCAAAAATCTGATGTTATCTCTGACCTCAGACGTGTAGCTTGAATAATGAGATAGGCATTTGACCAGATGATAAACAGAGATCTTGTTTCCCCTGCAAGGAAGCACCAAGAAATTCAACTGAGGCCACTGCAGCAGAGATGTTTGGATGGGTTAGAGAAATAAAAATCACATGGAGTCACCAAAACAGTCACAGCGTGGAAAAACGATGTGAAATATTTTCCTAGACTGCAATTTAAAATAGATATACAATTATGAGGCAATTAGCTAACCCTCCTGTGTTCCAGTGATATCCCCCAAATTCAAACATTGGTTTCCCAGGCACTCAGACCTCGAGCAGGGGGATGGTCAATCCCTGCTGTGGGGCTGGAGTGGCTCCCTTGAGTGTTCAAGTCCCGGATGGATGAGACTCAGAGCAACCTGGGATAGTGGTTCATGGGATTGTATTCAGAAAATTCTAAAATTATTTAGGTTGGAAGGGACTTTAAAGCCCTTCCAGTGCCATTCCTGCCATGGGCAGGGACACCTCCCACTGTCCCAGGCTGCTCCCAGCCCCGATGTCCAACCCGGCCTTGGGCACTGCCAGGGATCCAGGGACAGCCCCAGCTGCTCTGGGCACCCTGTGCCAGGGCCTGCCCACCCTCCCAGGGAACAATTCCTGCCCAATATCCCATCTAACCTCTGGTAGTGGGAAACCATTCCCCCTTGTCCCATCCCCCCAGGCCCTTGTAAGCAGCTCAGGGGTTACTTTGCACCCGATGTCATCGCACACACCGATACCTGCGTGAACACCTCCGCTCTGCCAAAACACCATAAATTCTGCTGTTCAGTGACAAACCCCATGAATTTTGTCTCGTTAAGCCTCCTTTTGCCCTTTCCTCCACCGAGATCTCTATTTTCAGAGTGAATCAGGGTCCCAAGAGCCCACTGCAGGAGGGAGGACGAGCGTGCAGCCGGAGGATGCCGCGATTAGGGAAATTCACCAAAACCAAGCCCCGCTGTAGCAGCGCCTGGGTTTCCCTGTTATCACCAGCCCCGTTATTTTGATTCATCCGTTTCAAGTGAAGCAAACACCAGAAGCAATTTGTGTAATAATCCGACAGAAAGTTAAACAAGAGCGAGCAAACTGCAGGAAATTCATCACGGCAGAACACGACGGCAAACAAGCGCGTCCCGAGGAGCAGCAGCCAGAGCCGCTCACAACAATGAGGCGGCGAGAAGGCATCCAATGTATACAAGAGGGGAAGCAGGGAGAGGGCAAGAAGCCAGACACATTCCACATGACATAAGTAAATAAATCAAAGGAAGTGAGATTAAAACCTGAAATAACTGGAGGAGGGGGAGAGCTATAGCACCTGCATTGAGGTGTCCGCCCCACGGAGATTAATATCACACAGGCTATGGGAAGGCTGATTTGTAGTGGCTGAGCAGGGCAAGGGAGAAAAACATTCACAGTTCAAAAGCAGAGAGTTAAAAAAAAAACCCCACCGGTGTCCCTACTGCCTGGTTTTCAAACTGCAGTGAAACACAACAGGATTGCTCAAAGCAGCTCACGCTAATTTGGATTTATTTATGATACATTTATATTTCAGTTCAAGTTTAAACTGTGGTTAAATAGGGCAAATGTAAAACTAACCAGTTTGAAAACGGATTTTTTAGGTATGCTTTCAGAAGTTTTAATTTAAAAACTTTTAATTTTAACCTCCAGTGGAAGCTATCCCTGCTCATGGCAGGCAGTTGGAACAAGATGAGTTTTAAGGTCCCTTCCAACCCAAAGCAGTTTGGGATTCTGGAATTCTTTTCTATAATATTCCAGCTCCAGTTTTACTTTGTAAAACTTGTTGTAGACTTACCAAAAAAACCAAACCAGTAAAACCTTGGTTTCACCAGTTCTTTTATATTACTTTTTATTCTTTAGCCAGTAAATTGAAGTTGCAAATAAATCTTAATTGGTCTCAGTCTGGGTGAGACTTTTGAGATGTATCAATATCACCAAGTCTTCCAATGCAAATCAAGTTCTTTTCAAGCATCACAGCCTCGTTCCAAACAGAAACAGGAGTACAAAAAAAATACATGAAATCATGTTTTCAAAACTATTTAAGGAATGCGGTGATATTTTCCTATATAATATTTCTGCCACTCGAGGCTCTGATGTAAAGGATGGAAGACAGAGGTGGGAACGGTCGTATTGCTTAACCTATTTTGGAAGTTTTGGCCTTTTCATGATAAATTCTTCTCAATTAACCTATAGCTGGGTCCATATAGCTGAACTGAAGGAGGAGATACTGAAAAAGAGAAGAACTTTTACTGTATTTCCCATAGTTTGGAGCAGAGCTAAAGCACAGCTCAGGTCCAGGCCACTTCTACGCATTACGTGGAGGAGATTAATGAGAGGCAAACATTGAAGGATAATGTCAATAAAGGCCAACCAAAACCACAGCCAAAGCCATCAAATGTTACTCTAAAGTCCTAATGTTTGGCTATTTATAAATAACATTTAAAAAAATCAAGTGGCTGTGATGGGATCTCACCTTGGCACCACCACAGCAGCACTGAGGCAGCTGCTCCGTGGGTGGAGAGAACTGCTGACTTTCAGTAATCCTGCACGAAACAGACTCCTTGCCACTAAAGCAATAGTCAGAACAGTCAAGAGAATAATTGCATGGAAAAACATAGAAACTGCCAATCCTCCTTTCCCTCAGGTTTTCCAACCACCTGCCGGCAAACCGCATTAGAGGGGCTTTTCTTCCTTAAACGTAAGAGCCCTGTGAGAAACAAATTAAATAAATCCAAAGCACCCTCACCATTTCCTAGAGCACTTCCTGATGACGGGATTTCCACGTTGGAAAGGGGCACGAGTGCCTGTGCCACCCATCAGCCCCCTCTGTGTGTGTGGGATGCTGGGCAGGCAGGTGAGTGCAGGGAGCTGCAGGTAACACACCGCACCACAAAATTAACGAGTAGCTTTGGAGTGATAATTTGTAGACTTCACAGAGAACCAGGGAAGATTATAAATGCTGTTGACCTAGAAGAAGTAATGGAGAATTCAGTATTCAGTCCTGAAGAACAATTTGTAAGGGAATGAAGTCCAGCCTGAGCCATGACTGCTGTCTGTTGACAGATGGCAGAGAAGCGTCTCCTCCATTCTCTCTCATTAAAATAATTATGGCAATGTATGTTAGAGTCTCTTCAAGCCTGGCATTTTCACAGCACATACAGGGGCATCGGCGTTGCAGGAATAAGGTGAAATAATAATGGAAACACATCTCTGGCATGCAAAGGGCATTTGATATTAAACCTACCTGCTTCCAGAAATAACAGCAGGGAGAAATTTGTTACCTTGGAATAAATGAAATGATTTCCCTTATTCTAACAGGTTAATTAGAGCTCTCTGCTAACTTGAGAAACACGTCCCAAATCCAGGTCAGGCCCTGGTTCGGCTGATGAGCCTCTCTGCCTTATGTAACACCTCAGAACCAACCCTCTTTCTCCTTTATTTTCACCTTGGTTGCCAATTGCTCCCTGTAAAACTGCAAATCAGATGCAGTCCAGTGTGAAACTTCTTCCCAGCTGTCAAATAATAAACTCCGGGAAACCGCGGGATGAGAGAATTTAGGTTACGGGAGAAATATTCCAGGTTCAAGTGTATCTCTCGCACGGGCATCGCATTTGTGTCTGGTGCTCTGGGGGGGGACTGGGAGGAGAAGAGAGTTAGCCCAGTTATCCCCCGTGCCGTTAATGACTCCGGCAGGTAGTTAGTGGCACGAGTTAATTACCAGCCCTGCGAGTCCTTGTCCCCGCCGCAACGCGTGACACGAGCGCTGCGTGATGTCACGGCGAGCAAAAATTACCCGGTGTCAGCACTCCCCTGTGCTGCTCCTCGCTGCTGTTCTCCCCAATATGATTCACTTTCATTATTTATGAGACTTGTCTCACTAACCCTCAGCAACGGTTCCAAATAATGATAGGAATCTGTCAGTGTAGGATTGTATTTCTCAAAACAATAACCACAGTTCCTGGAAATGTCAATATGTCAATTGAGGGTAACACATCTCTCAATAAACCAATATTTTGTAAAAACAAAACAAAATCTAAGGCAAAAAAAAAAAATCATGCACGGAAAACGGAAATTTGAGCTCCATGGAGCTCTTCTCTTGCAATGCCCGGCAGAAAAATTCCTGCTTCCTGCCAGACGGTGGAGACAGAAAGGCACAATTTTGTTTTTCTCCAATTAAAAACTGTGAAACATTCACTGTTTTAGCTCTTCATGTTCTTGAAATGCCATCAGGAAGGAGATGAGGGTCTTGACAGAAGTCAAAGAACTCATGCTCGAGCAGAAACCAAACTCAGTGGTACCATGTGCAGAAAACTGAACCAAGGATAAATCAAGTCCTTGGGCAGTTCCATCCTGAACCCAATGATTTCAAAACTTGGAGCCAATCAAATGCATTTCTGCACCACTGCTAAAGCCACGCTTTCACACATCTGCCTTTTAGCCCAAGGCAACAAGGACAGAGGTGAAGATCAAATCCCTGCCCTCAGTTTATCAGCTCTGCATTTCCACCCAAACATCTCTTAGGTTCTTAGAGGCCAATGTTAATCAAACAAATTTCATTAACTGTGTAGTTCTGAAGCTATCTCTGTAGCTCTATGAGATGTTTGTAGAACCTCAGGCTGGTTTGGGTTGGAAGGGACCTTAAAGTTCATCCCATTCCCTCTCCTGCCATGGGCAGGGACACCTTCCACTACCCCAGGGTGCTCCAAGCCCTGTCCAACCTGGCCTTGGACACTTCTGGGTTACAGGTTTGTTTTTGTTTGGTTTTTTTTTTTAAATGTTTTTCCACTAAGCCTTTCTCCCATCCAAGTTTTTGCCCATGAAGGAAAACCAGTGAAGTTTACAAAACACCAGTTTGAGCAGCAAAGGAAATGTGTGAAGAGTTTTCTCAGATGCAACAGCAGCATTAACATACGGGTAGGAAAACCTGAAGGTATTTCAGGTGATGATTAAATTACCAGAAACTGAGAGACCATTTAGCATTACTGAAATTCCAGGATGCTGAAATTTCTAATACCACAAGCAGAAACACAAAATATCAAAGGAAAGAGAAATAAAGTTCTACAGAACCGAAGTTCTGCAGAAAAATGTATTGATTTGTTAGAGGAATGGTCTACTAAAAAGCAAAACTGTTCTAAAGCACAATAGAAAGAATATTAAAAGCACTAAAATTTCTGTTTCCCACTGCAACGCTCACGTCCGTGTGCTGGGAATAGGGAAAACACAGCCTATCTATTTTGAAGAATATAAATTTATCACAACAGCTGTAAATCCCCACCCCTGACATGAACTACAAATAACTACACAGCCCTTCCTAACAAATCATCTTGAGTTTAATCTCTCCAAACCCAAAGACCATCCTATTTGGCTAATACCGTACATCTTTCTCCACCACTTGCATGGGACTTTGGTCTGGAGCGATCCGTTTATTCTGGAAAATTCCAACTTGCAGAGCAAAGATTATCAAAGCCGTGAGAGCTGATCTAAGAGAAAATTAAATAAACATACCGGCTTCACATGACACTACGTGCAGCACATAATGTTAAACAACAGGAGGTAAAAGTGCTAATTAAACAGTTTATATCCTTCAAAATGTACAATCTCCAATGATCAAGGAGCATGAATTAGGTAAGTAAATATAAGGGAGCCCGGAATGACAAGCCTGACACTCCGGGAGCGTCTGCGGGGAGCGGCGGAGGGGTGACAGGGATCTGCCAAGCCATGGCACAGCCTCTCAAAGGGAACCGCAGAAATCCCTGCCCTTGGGAAAATCAAAGACCAGGCTAAAGTGCACAACAGAGGAGGTGGGCTGTCTTCATCCCTAACAGCACGAGCCTCTGATCACAAGGCAACGGCAATAATTGGGTGGTTTCTCAGCAACCTTTACCACGCGGTCCTGAGAGCCATCGACATTCGGGGGCTCCTCCAGAGGCTGCAAAAAATGACAAAGGATATAAACATCAGAAGGCTACAGAGCTTGAGACATCAAGGGCTATAAACAACCAGGATGAGATGACTCCAGACACGAAACAACTGGAAAAGCTCAGCCATTAAGGAGCACGTTCACCGTGTCACCACCGGAGTGACAGGGGGTGTCAGCGAGAGCAGACGCGATTCTCACCGTACCTTCCATTAGGAACGGGATAATGGCTTTGTGCTCTGCGAGGGACACTGCTGACCCAGCTGCTCCAGAGACAGCCCTGACTCACGGCTTGCTGCCCACAGAGCACAAGAAAATAAATCACAGAACAGAACATCCTGAGTTAGAAGGGATCCACGGCATGGTCAAGTCTGACTCTTGACCCTGTTGCAGGACAACCCCAAAAATCACACCGCGTGTCTGTGTTGTTCCTCCTATTCTCCATTTTCTTTTCTGTTCTTCAGGCATCTCCTGTTGCTTCCTCTGGTCAGAAGCAGTTCTCCAGCTTTCCTCTAGAAACAATCTTTTCCCTAAAAAGAGTCATCCTTGACGCTGCTGAGTCTGGATGAACCCAAGTCCATCACAGCTCCAGCGCTGGAAATTTCACCTACCCTCCTCCTTGCTCTGCTAAAATTTTATATTGCATTTGTTCATACATGCCAAACATTGACAAAGCCCCATTCCTTCGCCACTCTAATTATCCCTTCATCCCTCAAACACATCTCCGTTGCTTTCTCCAAAACCTCTCTCTTACTCAACACTCCATCACCTGGTTTAGTCCCATTTTCTCCACCTTCTCTTCCCCTCATGGCCAACTCAAATGCTTTCAACAGCCAACCCCAGAACTGCCTGTCCCCGCCATTTGCCCAGAAGTGCCACATCTGCAACAAGGACACCCAAACCACCCAGTCTTTGCCTCATCAACGTCCTGCTTTCAGCTGAGTGACCGCGCACCTTCCTGGGCCTGTGGAAACCCCCTTCCCCAGCTGCCTTCCCGTCCTGCAGGTGAACAGCAGGTGAACTTTCTCTCCATCCTTCCAAAACGGCCACATTTCACTGCCAGCAAAGCGCAGCGGGCAAGAGACTGAACCAAATCTGCCGCTTGCTACTGAGCTCGCAGTTTGCAGCTGCACTGACAAGATTTCACGAGTGACAGGAGCTGTATTTATCATATAAACAAATAGGAAGCCCCAAATGAGAGAATTAATCTCTCTCCCGCACATATGCCGCCTTCCCCGGCCCTGTACGCACGCAGAGCGTCGAGTTTGAACACGGGCTGGCACACCTATCAATCCACAGCAAACTTATCATAAAGCAATCAGAGCTTAATTAAAGGCAGAGAGAGGTCAATATGTTCATATGCGAGATGATTCACTGTGATGTCACTTGGGTGCAATCAATTAAAACGCACGGGGTATTTTTTAAATGGGAAAAACCTGAGTGGGGAGCCTGTTGTCTACCCAAAGGTTTTGCTATGCTTTAAAAGCTTCATTTAAATATTTTTTTTCGCCTTATTTATATGCACAAAAGTAACGGTTATATCAGATATTCATAGGTGATTTAGATGATTGATACCAATTTCTCTTCATAATATGACTAGCAAATAAAAAACACAGCGGTTCTCATATAAAAAAATAATGTGTGACAAGGTTTCCTAAAACATTTCTATTTTGGACCTCACAAGCTAAATTGCTTTTGCTGGCCCTTTCCACCTCTCAGCATGGTTGACAGACAAATTGATCGAAACATCGGAAAATAATATGCTTGCAAAATTTCTCTGGGTGAGTTTTCAGTCTTTTGAATTTTTCATACCAGAACAAAATGAAAGATTGCCTCCTTGATTTTTCCTCCATTATGCGTCCCCATCTTATGTACTACAGGAACATACAATACTTCAAATAGCAGCAATACATTGTAAACAAAATGTAGAACATTTTTCATAGAACACCCAAGCCGTGCGAAGTTAAAAGACTGGGTAGCAGGAATCTTTGCCCTGCAGATTATGTTGTTGAATTATAATGAATTCATACATTTGAAGTTGCCTTAGGGCCTCTCATTAGACTTAGGGGTGTTTATTACAGGAAATATTGCTTGTATCATTTAAGAAGCAAGAAGGCTGGATGATTTGATTAGAAATGTTGACAGTTGAGGTGTGTAAAAAATATGTCATTCACCCACATTTTCCCCCCACTTTAATATTAGGATCCTTCATTTTTTATGAATTCTTTAACCCGTTCCTCCCTTCCCTTGCAGCCCCGTGGCACAATCCGCGCTGGGGATCGCTGCTTCTTCACCGGGAGCTGCTCGTGTGACACCAGTCCGTGTTTTCCACCTGGTAACGGGAGGAGAACACAACCATTCCCATTCCCATTCCCATTCCCATTCCCATTCCCATCCTCATCCCCGTTCCCATTCCCATTCCCATTCCCATTCCCATCCCCATCCCCATCCCCATTCCCATCCCCATCCCCATCCCCATCCCTCCCAGGGCCGCATGTGCGGCCACGGCCGAGGATCCGCCCCCGGCTCCCGTGGAACCAGAATCGTCCTTCCCACGCAGGCAGGAGCTCATCTTCCACTTCCACTGGCACCTCGTGGAATTTTACTGAATTATCTGCCTCCACCCTGCACAGCAAAGCCTGAGAAAGAGCTCCTCAGCTTCTGGGCCAAATCAAACCAGTCCCGACAGAATAACTCGAATTAAAGCACTCGGCAACGTTGATGAAGTGGAAGGGGTTGATCAGAAAGCCACAGGAAAATATAAATAAAAATTATTGTTTGTTCGTTCTGTAATTTTTTTTTTTGGTGGAAAATGTATCAATATTTTCATATTCTTGAAGGGGAACATGCAGCACTTTTAATTCCTGTACTGAGGAAAGTGATCTCAGAATGTGCTTTAGATGATGAGTAATTCCAAGCAAAATCATTAATTTTTGGGCAAGCTCCGGTGAAACACACTAGTTTGAATGTTAACATCCCCAAACTTGCAGTAATTCTTACAACAGCTTGAATTCACCGAGTGGTTACTACTATTTTAGCAACTTTTGTAATTATTATTTTATTAATTTAGATTAGCGCATCCCTGAAAACAAGCATGTGAAGTGTGTATATAAAATAATAAAAAATTACTTAAAAAAATTACTTAAAACCATTAAGTAATTAAAAAGACTGATAACACAGGTAAAAAAATTCAGCTTCTGAGTCTACCTTGTTTATTACCTGTGGTTTGCCAAGCTCAAATTTGGCTTCCAGTTTCCACACTAAGTTAAGCCAGAGAAATTTAAATTAAACACAGCTTTACTTTGAGAAATTTTCATAACTTAAAATGTGTATCTGAGGAGCAAACAAAGCTCTTGCAGATCCTTTAGACTTCGGATCTGATCACAGAACCATTTAAAAGGACTAATAATTAAAAAAAAAGAGCTCAAAAGTGATGGATTTGCATATTTATATTGCATTTACACGGATTCAAGTGGAACCCAAGCAGTTGCAGAGGTAGGGACGGTTCTTGTTAACAGAGAGTTAAAGAAACATCAATGGGGTTGAAAGTAATTAGGCTCAAATATGTGATGTATAATAATAATAATAAACTTGGAAGGATTTCTGACATGACCAGTAAGTGCTTTCCTCCTCCAAGGACCTGGTATTTGCCATTTCATCCTGGCTGCAAAATATCACAGAATGGTGGCAGTTTGCAGCCAAATTTCATTTTCCTGCCGCAAGTCAACACAAACTAGACTTAAAAACTCCTTTCAGTAGTGATTTGCATTTCTCCTGTTTAATTTTTTAGCTGCTAACCAGACACACACAAACAGCTCCTTCCATTGAAACAGAAGTATTTTTAGTAGGTATTTATAGTTCTACTGCATTTATATCCTTCGCATCTCTCCTCCAAATCAAATTTAATCACGTCTCTAAATGCTCCAGACAAAATTTCAATTTTTGATGATTATTTTACATTCAAGTGTAGAACAGGGTCAGCAATTTGATTTCAAAGGGCAGCTCAGATGTGTTTAGGACTCACACCCTTCACATTAAGAGGCTCCCCTCCCTCCCACAGGTCCAAAGCCCTTCCCAAGTTTCTAATCTGCATTTAAAGACCCTTCCACCTCTTAAAACACTTAAACTAAATACTTGAAGGTGTTAAACCCACAAGCTGCCTCCTATCTCCAAATATCTGCAGAACTAACAGTGGCGTTCTTAAGTTAGGAGCGACAAATACTGGAAAACCTCCACAATTTGGCTTCCATATCTCTGAATTGGTATTTCAGTGACAGATGTTTGTTGCGGCAAAAACCTCTGTCAGAACAAAATTAGGTGATCTATCATTTTAAGATATGGTCTTCATATACTGTTTACTCGAAGATATCACTTGCCTCAAGCCAATTTTGACCAAGAACATTTTGTGATATGGAAGTGATTTGTATATCATCATTTTTGTGATAAATGTAGCTCTTGAACACAAAATAACCCACTATTCCACAGTATTACAGTTAAAACTCCTTCCCCAGTAAATCTGTACTACTGCTTTTATTACTACAAAGATACTGTATCTCGACTCCAATGCATTTCCCATTTTTATTCACGGAATGGGCTTGCCTGGTTCCCTGGTTTTCCATCGGGGAGCTCGGGCCTGGCCCCCTGTTTCACGGCAGAGATGCTCCTCCAGTTTTGGGGGGCGCAGGAGGAGCCCAGCGCCCACCACAACACTCATTCTGCATTTATTTCAGCAAAACAGGGCGAGGGGAGCACAAAGAGATGCAAAACATCCTCCAAACGACAGTGCCCACAGGCAGGGGCTGCCCTAGTTGTTCGTGCACGTCCAAAATTAACCATTTCATTCCACTAACACTATTTTAGGTGTCTCGCCCTGTTCCAGGAGTCCCAAACCTCCTGATTCATGGATGATTGGAATAAACCAGCCATCTCCACCTCACCCCTTCTCCAGAAGGGCAGGAAGGAGACCTAAGCCAACCAATAAGGGCTAAAAAACCACCATGGAACAAAAAAGCTGAGACAAATCACAGGTGGAGGTGGATGAGACAGGACAAGGACATTCCACGAGTCTGAGTAAACATAATCTGACCTGAACAAATCCCATTAAATGGTGGAACTGAGGAGTTCCCACCACCTCTGCACAATGTGACACCTTTTCAGGTGCACCTGTGAGCTTGACCATTGATTGGGACTATAAATTACTAAGTAAGCCACTGAATAAGCATAATTCAGTAATGAGCTCAAGCCATTACAAGTCTCGGGTTAATCTAAGCCCAAGTCTTGGGGACAAGGGGCTCCAGGTTTAAATCCTTCCCAAAGGAAGGGCTGTGCCTCAACAGGTGCTGATTTTACCACACGTGCACCAACAGTCTGCACCCAAACATCCTCTGTCCCGGAACTGTGTGCGCAGAGCTTATGAACAGGATGGGTTTTGGGCTATTTAATGACAAGTGCCCAAACTGCTGCTTGCTAAAGGAAAGCTGGACAGTCATTCACCCGAGATTTTGCTACAGTGGAGAGATGGGATCGAGTATAAATTGCTAAACTGATCCTTGGGAATGCAGTAAAGGGGCTGATCGGGCAAAACGCCTCTTCCCAAAAGCCTGGGATTGGCAGTGGGAAAAGCGAGATCGTCCTGAGACTCACTGCTCACCAACAGCAAGGAGAAACTGCAGAAAACTCAGGCCAAAGGGATCCCATTCTGCCACTTTTTAGCATTCATTCCAGCACACAAAGACAAGACTGACCCTGTATTCTTCCAAGAGCAGAAGTTCAAGCACTCAGACTGCCTCACGTTAAAAAAATATTGATTTTTTAGAGTTTGAGGGGGAAAATTGGTATTACAAGAGTATATTTACAAGCAGAGTCCTCGCTCTACATCAATTTTCAAGTCTTCCCCCACGCAGGATTAGCAACAAACACACTGTGCAAGAGGATTCTTTTGATAGCATAATTTCAGGACTGCCGGTGTAATGCGAGCCAATTTTCCTCTCGTTTTCAAAGTTCACAGAAAAATGTGTATATTACACCCTCTGATCTTTTCACTTGTTGAGATCGATACGTGCAAGTCCTCACGAAAGGGAAATTCTCCTTCACGGCTGCTTCGTGGCTGAAATGAGAGAAATTACAGGCAGGGAGCCCTAAAACCTGCCATGATGCGCAAAAAATGACAAATTTTGAAAGTAAATCTTGAAGCACGTGTTAAAGGCATGAAAGGAAACCTGAACCTTTCACCAGAGAAAAAGGCGGGGATTTTTACTTCTCAGGGAGTTTCGACCACGGTTTAGTTTGCCTCTTGTCACAACTGTGGAAAACAACAATTATTTCTTCTTGCTGTTACATCAAAACCCCGACCAAGACACCAGGATTTGGCCTACAGCAACGCAACCACTGAGAGGAATTTTTGCCAGGGTTCAATTTGCATGATAAACTGTTGTTAACAGATACCATCTGTTTTTAAATTTAGTAAAAGGGCCCATATTATACAGCTCATTACAAATATTAGTAACTCTTAGACAACGACTCTTGTAGAGTGTGGGTTGGAGCTAATGAAGTAGAAAGCTTAAACAACAAATCATTTACAAGTTTTTGTACAGTAGTTCTAATGGAGGGAGTTTATAATCAAAGGAAAATGTAATCACTTATGTTAAGCAATCCATGGACTTAGTCAATGTAGCACAAACAGCCATTATGCAAAATTATGACATTAAAGGGAAAAAGACTATTGCAGACTTTGCATTTTACAGTGTCTGCTACGCAGACTAATAACTTGGAGAGAATGAAACAGGTGAGGCCCCTCGAATGCTTCCAAAACAGCATTTTTCCATCAAATATCCAAAAGATATTCAACCTGGCCTGAGATTTGCTGCCCTGAATTAGACCTGACACCGGTAACAAAGGGGATTCTGTAATGGACATGGGCTCTCACAATGCAGTGCATTAATGGGCATCATGGTGAACATAATCTGTCAGGAACGGTCACAATAAAGATGTTCTCCTGATTAATGTTCCACTAGGCCTGTGCTTAATAATTTATATAATTTGTATTAACTTTCAAATTGCCATCACTGTGGTGGACACAAGGAAAAAACACACAAACAATTCAATACAATAATTTTACCCGGGAAAACATTTTACGTGGCAATTAAAACTGCTGGGTTCATACAGGAGTAATCGTTCAGGATTTACAGAGATGAATTATGGTGAAGCAAAGCTGCATATTTAAACAACATAATAAGAAAATACTTCTAAGAGGTCATAAATACTTTATAAATTACATTAATATTGGTGTTTGGTATTAGTGCATTTATATTCTTACAGACTGTGTATTTAAATATTACTCCCATAACAACGTGTGATTCTATAAAATTAACAAACTTTTAAAATCCTGACAGTCTGCCTTGTAAAGGTGTCTCCGTTCATTTTTCTATACTTTGAATACAGAAATAGTAATGTTACAGTAGTAAAAAGTGGTCATTGCGCATTCCTTCACCTAATCCCTGTTTTTACACATGGAATTCAGCACATTGCACGGTGAGGATGGTGGGTATTGGTCAAGAATATCCTATGCTATCCTATCAGGATGATTAATGAAGGCACCTTTTTCACAGAATGTCAGACTCTGCCTTTTTAACAACTGACCTTTCATAGAATACTACTGAACTCATAATTCCACTTTTGTTCAGTTTCTTATTAGTGGAGTTAAAATTAATACTTATGGGAATGATGGCTAAGGTGATGCACAGTAAATCTTAGAGCACATCAACCTTCCGCACCGACTACCAAAGGAATAGCACCTGCATTTGTCTACTTCAATAGCATAAGTATTCTAGTAAAACTCTGTGTCCTTTTAAAAGACAAATTAGGTCAATATCCAACCCTCTCTCAAGCACAGAGCTGTACATATGGAGAGAGACCTGCAAAGTTCAGAATCCTCACAAAAACAGTTCCTACTGTACGCAGAGGGGGTGTTCGTCCTGCTGCGCTGCTTGAAACTTGCAGGAGGACAGGGACATTTTCAGGAGACATTTTAGCCACGCAGCCTGGGAGCGACGGGGACTCATTCCCAGTATGGCCACGTGCAGCTCCATGCCCTAAAAGACACATCTTCCAGTTGGGGACAAACTGCCCCGTGCTGTGCCAGCACAAGGATTCTGGAGAAGTCACCAACGTGATGGAGAGAACCTTGTTTTTGAAACCACTACACCAGACAGCTGTCCCAGGTGAACAAAGACCCCATTTCTCTGAGGTGTTCCACACCCACCTCGCTGTTCCTGTGGTGTCACACATTAACTGTTCATTTACTGCCACCCCAGAACGCCAGAAATTAACGCGGAATGAGCAAACTCCCAGGTGCCACCCGAGTCTCACACACGACACAGAGCTCGGCTGTCCCCTGCAGAGGACAGGACAGGACCCTCCATGTCCCCTCTCCTCCAGGACTGCCATCACCTGCCACCCCCCCTCCCAGCCCATCGCGAACGGCTGCACGAGCCAGGGCTGGATTCCAGCTCCCGGTGACAATCACTGCTGTCACTGCTCCTTCCCCATCACTCCCCTCTCCCTGGAAATTGTTTCAGCTCCCCTTCAGTCTCCTCCTGCTCCCCTCCAGCACCTGATGAAGACAAGAGATGAAGGCTGACCACAGACACCTCCAGGGACAGAGGCACACAGGGATGCTCCAAGGAAACTCCACACAGGGCAGGTATCAGGTACCACAGCAGGGCTGGCTGGACCACGACTGTCCTGCCCAGGGAGATGTGATGCTGCTCCTCCATTTCTCAGGGCTCACGTGCCATCCCTGCACCACTCGCTGCTCCTTGGCACGAGCCCTGGGTGCTTCTGAGCACAACTCACACAGTGCTGAAGGGAGAGAGGATGGGTTGAGATTAGAGATTAGGAAGGAATTGTTCCCTGGGAGGGTGGGCAGGCCCTGGCACAGGGTGCCCAGAGCAGCTGGGGCTGTCCCTGGATCCCTGGCAGTGCCCAAGGCCAGGCTGGACATTGGGGCTGGGAGCAGCCTGGGACAGTGGGAGGTGTCCCTGCCCATGGATGGGCTTTAAGGTCCCCTCCAACCCAAATCAATCTGGGATTCTGATTCTAAGACGCCTGAGCAAAAGCAGCTCAAATAAAGCACCCTGGAATGTGTTTAGTTGCAGGAGAAGAACACTAAGAAAGTATATGAGCTTCAATCTCCACTAAGGACATTCATTAACACGACTGGCTGTATTTTTGTACCTTTTTAAAACCCTGCCATCAACTCTTTTCCCTCATCATTACACATTAACATTCCTAAACCCCAAAGCCAGAAGCTCCAGACAGTTTCCTATCCTTGAAGGCATTTTAAGACGATAAAGATGGGAAACTTTTTATTGGTACCTGAAGATCAAAACCCACGCTCTGGCAGCGCTGGAGCTGCTGTCAAACACTCGAGACCTCACACAACTGGCAGCAATTCTGTTGTAAAACGTGCAATAACAGCAGCAAACTGCAGCTTAATTTTTCTCTACACGTTCATTGGCATTCATGTGAGGTCCATTCACACCCATTACGAGGGAAGGCATCTGCGTTATGGCTAAATATTGCATCTTGCAAACAGAGCAGCGTTTGTGCTGCTCCAGCCCTTGCAAACCAAAGAGGGCTTCACCCTAAATGAGCTTTTCTAGAACGAAGCCAGAGGACATTGGATGGATCTCAGCCTCCCCTCAGAGCTCGTTTTTTTGTGAGGTCAACTGTGGCATAATTTAACTGTTCCATTACTGGAGACCTGACAGCTGCTCCATGACTGGAGGCCTCCAGCCATGCATTACATTAATATCTATAGCTTGAAAAATAAACTCCTCCAAAAATGTATTTTTTTTTTTTCTGGAATCAGTTTTACTCCTATACCCAAAGAAAAAATATTTCCTTCTCCTCTCAGGCTCCAGAAATGCCTTCACACCAGGAGAAGGATGGGTGTTTTCCCTGCATAACAAACAACATTTCACAACTTCATCATGGTTGAACATTCAGAAGTTGCCAGAGAAAAGAATCACCTCTGAAAAGCAGGGAAAATGTACTGAAATAATGAGTCATGTTCGCTCAGGATGGGAAGTCATTCCTTAACAAGACTCCCAATTTAGAAGTGCTGGGTGAATAAAAAGGGTATTTCCCAATTAATGTTCACAGATGTGTCTTTTGCAGCCCAAAACAAAGCAGACCTTCCAATTCTGCCAGGGCCACTCTGACAGAGCCCGCAGTTGCGTGAGTTAGAGCTCCCTTGGTCATAAATCATCCTAATTACTATGGAATTTTGATAACAAAGTGATAGACCTGAAAGAAATGTATGGAGTGAAGACAAAGTTACAATGTGAACGCAGACAAAGCAAGAAGGCAATACAAAAAAAGTGGCAGAATCAATAGGATTTATTTCATTATTTCTGCAATGCTAATATGTAATAAATTAGTAAATAAGTGCTCGTTCTGATGGTTCTTTTCAAGATTTCCATAAAACGAAGAATTAAGATACAGCAAGCTTTTGGAATAAATATCAATAAATGAGTGACAATAATTCAGCAACACCTTCAGTGATCCAGATGCTAAAGCCAACCCAAAGCAGCCCTTCATTGCCACTCCTGTGCAAGCTACAAATACCAAACAACAAAAAAAAGCAGCCAATCTTTAGTCCTAAAAATCCCTAAAAGTGACTGGGTGACAGTGCTTTCAAAGTGTGAAATTTTACTGCACAAGCCATCTTGTAGCCTATAAAAGAATTCGATATTTTGGATCCACATCAGAGGGAAGCTCAGTCTGCCTCATCCCAGACGTGAAGACAGCGCTATCAGCAAGCAAAAAGTGTCATTAAGAATGTATATTTTTGCTTTCCTTCAGCTTCCTTGTACCTGGGGGTTGTCTTTGTACCTGGGGGTTGTCTTTCTGGCCACTTTACATCATTTTACTGTGACTTATCCTCACCTCAGACAACAGATTCCTCGTTCATTTTCAAATTACCTGCACGCACTGGCAGTCACACCTATCAGGAAGGTTTTTTTTTTTTGTTCCTGCCTGCTTTTGTTATTGCTGCAAGTCCTACGAAAAAGGATTCCAGGACGTATTTCCCAGAAGAGGCAGGAAGCGGGACGCGCTATCGCAGCCCTGAGGATATCCTCTGTTCCACACTGGGACATAAATCTCCAAGCCCAGAGGATATCTGCATAAATGAGGAGCATCTGGACAACCTCAGAGTCACAAGCAATATTACCCAGCCTGCAGAGAACTTGTGACCCTACAGGAGCTGAGAGGTGATCCCAACCATGACCAACGGGATCACAACCAGCGGAGGAAAACGGGGATCTGCTTTAACACAACCGAAGCAGCAAAGGCAGGAAAACCTCCTAAAATATTCAAGAAATCAATAAAAACCCCACAAACAACTGCATCCACCCTTGGTTTGTCATCCCTGCCATCACCAGCAGAAGAAATTAAAGAAAACCAGACTGTTTCAAAGAATTCAGGTAGAGGTGCAGAGAGCCAAGACAGCCCATGGTGCAATGATCAGGTCAGCGTGGACTCTGGAATTTCAGAGGTACAAACAGAAGACATTTTCTATATTCTTCAGGTGTCCATTTAAAATTAGAAAAAAACTCTTCTCAGAGGTGAAGAACATTCAGGAGCGTGAAGAATGACTACTTCCAAATTATTGAGGTATTACAGCTCAAATTGCCTTAATAGGAGCTGATTTATATTTATGGCCAAGTTTCATCCAGCGTTTAAACTTTCCACAACTCCTCCCCCAAGTCAGATCATTGAACTTGAAGAGTTTAAAAAAATAAGGCAGGAAAAATTCTCCATCCTCCTTTGTCCATCTATCCAGGCACCCACACACCAGCATGTTTCTGCAGTCATCCAGCTGAAAGTTTCCAGCCAGCACAGCTGTATTTTATATATCAATAAAATCAAAGAATCACAGATTTTTTAAGGTTGGAAAAGACCTTTAAGATCACCAAGTCCAACCATCAAGCAGCACCACCACGTTCACCTTTAAACCCTGTCCTCAGATGCCACGTCCACGTGGTTTTTGAACACCTCCAGGGATGGTGATTCCACAGTTTCCTACGGCATCCCCGTCCCACGGGGGCTCTGTGCCAAGTGACCATCAAAGCCCTGGTGCTTCATACACCTCCAGGGATGGTGATTCCACAGTTTCCTACGGCATCCCCGTCCCACGGGGGCTCTGTGCCAAGTGACCATCAAAGCCTTGGTGCTTCATACACCTCCAGGGATGGTGATTCCAGAGTTTCCTACGGCATCCCCGTCCCACGGGGGCTCTGTGCCAAGTGACCATCAAAGCCCTGGTGCTTCATACACCAATAAATGCAGAGGTCTCTCGGCCACGAGTGTTCCTAGGGAGCACCAGGAATGCTTTTTATGTTCCCACTCAGCAACCACCCACCACTCCTTCAGGGAGACTTGTTCTCCTGGGCAGCAACCTGGGACAGAACCCTGATCCCACTTCTAGGAACAATCCAGACAGTTCCTGCTGGAGCAGGAATCACTATAAGAGCATCTGTCTTAAAGGCAACTTTCGAGGCCTTTCAGTGATTTCAATGCCTAAAGGAAAAAGCCTGGAATGCCAGTTTATCACCAGATAAACAGTCTGGATGGACAACCTGTAGATACTAAATTTCACTTAGATAGGCAGCCTACCAGCTTGGTCCTGAAACACATCAAGACCTTTACTAGTGTGGGTCCACGAATGCGGAAAAAACTCATCTTTTTGAACATTTTCCTTCAAATTCTGGCCAGGCTGTCAGCATTTTTCCAGCTAAAACTCTGTCAGCAAGCACTGGACACCATTGTTGCCCACAGGAACCACCCTGGCAGTGTCTGCCCAGCATCTCCATGATCAAATCTGTGTATATATGTGTGTGTGTGCACATCTGAAACCAGCAGCTGCACGAGAGCACCTATGAAACAATAAACCCCTGCACCCTGGCGGGCTGTGACACTGATGGAGCATCGCCAGCAGCAGGATACACAGAGAGGCTGTTCATCATCATCACCTGAGCACAAGCAAAACCCAACTGTGGGATGACAAAACCGGGGGGACGTGCATCAATAAAGCACAGGAAAAACAAATGACAGGGAAACAACTGACTGGGAACCTAAAGGACAAAGTTTCTAACTTAATCTCATCATTTCTTGCTCTGAGCTGGCAGAAGGAAAAGTCCTCTGCCACAGCCTGTAGTAGACAATCCTGACTTCATGTCTAAGTCTAAATCACGATGACAATAACAGGGAAATAAAACACAATTTAAAAATCTATTAGCACAAGTGACAATTTACATATCGGCAGCCTACAGCAGTAAGTCCCTCAAAGGTCAAAATTAAACAAACAAATTGAGAAATGCTCCAAACCTCATTTGATCAGCTGACCACGACAGTTATTCAGAAATTGAGAAGCAATCAGAAAGTTTTTATCACCAGCAAGTGCCCATTTTAATAAGCAACGAGGAGATGATGAGAATTTATCACTTGAAGGATTTATGTGCACTAAACAACTTGATATTCTTTAAAAGCCAACAGGAATTGATTTCTGCTTACCCAGAATCAGGGAGAACCAGCAGAGATGAGCTGGTGGGGTCGACCTACAAGAGATCCATCCTCGGGATTATTTTCATTTAATGGATACGCATTTGAAGGAATTTGGGAAAGTCAGATTTAAGTAAGGCAAACTACTGCAAGCTCCACTGAAACCATCCCAGCCCTGGATTGATGGAACAGCTCCCGTTTATTCCTGGTAAAGAGAAGACAACTCCCCATCCCAGGGCGAGGTACCTCACGTGACTGCCAATCTGATCCGACTCTGAACACTCTGACAGAAAATGAGAACGAGATGTGAGATGGAAACCAGCACTAAATGTTTAATATGATCAGCAATTCACAATTATTTCTTAAGTGTCTTTTTCCTGATAACTTTTTCCACTGCATGATCTTAGTGAGAAGATAATGTGAGATGCTGCTTTTGAATAAGTTATACATCCCCCTTGCTTTACTTGAACCTCACAATGCCACCATTATTAATATTTTCCCTCCACAAAACAGCAGTAGCCTTCCAAAGAAAAAGTCCTTGACCAAAATATCAGAGGATATTAAACTGAGAAGTGATCTACTGATGCAAATCATTAAATCTATTTGCATTTGCTTACTGAACCCTAACACAGAAATTAAACTACATAGTGTGGGAAAAGAGCTGGTTTTGCATGGTTAAAAGGAGACATCTTGGAAGATCCGAGCTCTATGTCATTAATTTTCCTTCTTCCCCTCATTAACAAGTAAAATGTTTTCACTGCTTGAAAAGTTTTAATAAATAGGAAAAAGCAGGGCAGCTGACATAAGTTTTTAATGTAATATACAAGAGCTTTTAATATTTTTACATATATTAATGTAAAAGCTAAAAATAAATGTTAAAAGGTTACATTTGTGAAGAAAGAAAAATGGCATTTACAGTTACAGGGTAAGGTTTTAGAATTTAACTCTTTCCCTCCCAGCACGGGGTTCTGAGGAGCATTTGCCATTTCCCTGGAAATCCCTGGAATTGCAGAGATGAGCCATTGCAGAAGCAGCCGGGGGTTAAGGACACACATTCCCTCCCAGCTCTGAGCTCCGGGGTGATTTACTGGGCTTTGTCCTACCCGGCCTTAAATTCTTTTTATAGAAGGAATTACGGGAGGCATTTTAAGAACAGCCATAATTAGCACAAGCACTGCCAGGGTGAGATCTTTTGAGTTTCACTGAAATGTGTGAGCCAGAGTGGCCAGGGTAGACCAGGAACTGCTGGAACTGGGAAAAACCACCCAAGATTAAAAAGCCAATGGCATCCCGGGATGCATCACAAGGAGTGTGGCCAGCAGCTCAGGGGAGGGGATTCTCCCCCTCTCCCTCTGAGAGAGCCCTGCAGAATTGTGTCCAGCTCTGGGCTCCACAACATGAGAAGGATGTGGAGCTGCTGGAGAAATCCAGAGGAGGCCAAAGAGATGTTCCAAGGGCTGGAGCCCCTCTGCTCTGGAGCCGGGCCGGGAGAGCTGGGGGTGCTCACCTGGAGAGGAGAAGGCTCCAGGGAGAGCTCAGAGCCCCTTCCAGGGCCTAAAGGGGCTCCAGGAGAGCTGGAGAGGGACTGGGAACAAGGCATGGAGGGACAGGACCCAGGGAATGGCTTCCCACTGCCAGAGGGCAGGGCTGGATGGGATATGGGGAAGGAATTGTTCCCTGGGAGGGTGGGCAGGCCCTGGCACAGGGTGCCCAGAGCAGCTGGGGCTGCCCCTGGATCCCTGGCAGTGCCCAAGGCCAGGCTGGACATTGGGGCTGGGAGCAGCCTGGGACAGTGGGAGGTGTCCCTGCCCATGGCAGGGGTGGCACTGGGTGGGCTCTGAGGTCCCTCCCAACCCAACCCATTCCAGGATTTCCACTGGGCAGTGACTCACGGCACTGATCGGATGCTTTCAAACCTTGAATATTAACGCAGACAGTGACATGTCTGAACACCAAAAGCCCAGCTCCAGTGTGCAGAACACAAAGCTTTGCTGCTCAGCTGGGGTGTGTTTGCAACCCTCATGGCTGGCCAAGACCCCTAAAGCAAGACATGTTATAACAGCCCAGTGATCACGTTTTACAGCGCTGATATTTTAAAATGGCAAAAACAACAACAAACTGTATTAGATAATATAACTTGTGCAGACACCCACTTGAAAATACCACAAATATGACTCTCTTCTTCTAGTGTGGAAGATGTAGAGCTGTAATAGTGCTGAAAAATGATTTCACCAAGGAGGAGCGTGAGAATTTGTCTATGCAGCATCATCTCCTCGAGAAATTGCACAGGAAATAAATCCTTTCCTGATGCCCTGCCCTGTGCTGTGCCACAGACACAGTGCCTGGTGTATCCTCACTGACTCCAGGAGCAATTCAGGCCAGGAGTGGAACCTTTCCACTTCTCGTGCCAGAGGTAGATTAATGCATTGGAGCATTTTTCCATTGCAAATCCTCGCTGTAAGGATGGGAAAATGGGCTGCACAAATGACATGGATTATGTTTCTATTATGTACCAGAATTAGTGGGTGTTTTAAACATTGCAACTCTTCGTCTTGGGTTTCTTCCCTGACTTCTGGGGTCCTTGGAAAAACATTTAGATGCATAGATAATGCTGGGAATAATTGAAAGCCACAGAGGTGTTCTGGGATTAAGCAGAGGGGTGTGAGCACAGACACAGCTGGGTCTGGGTAACAGGAACCCCTCCTGCAGCTCTCCTTGAGGGAGAGAACTGAACCACAGCAGTGTTTTACTGACTGGTGTCTGTAACAGCAACCTGGAGAGCCCCGACTACCCTGTGAAACCCTGCTCAATGTGCAGGGTTTGAGGAGAACCAGCACTGCAGGGATTTGTAGAATCACAGATGGTTTGGGTGGGAAGGGACCTCAAAGCCCACCCAGTGCCACCCCTGCCATGGCAGGGACACCTCCCACTGTCCCAGGCTGCTCCCAGCCCCAATGTCCAGCCTGGCCTGGGACACTGCCAGGGATCCAGGGGCAGCCACAGCTGCTCTGGGAATTCTGTTGAAGGGCCTGCCCACCCTCCCAGGGAACAATCCCTTCCCAGTATCCCGTCTAACCCTGCCCTCTGGCAGTGGGAAGGCATTCCCTGGGTCCTGTCCCTCCAGGCCTTGGAAATTGTCTCTCTCCATCTTCCCCCCAGCCCCTTCAGGCCCTGTGAGGCCACAATGAGCTCACCCCAAAGCTTCTCCTCTCCAGGTGAACACCCCCAGCTCTCCCCGCCTTTCCTCCCAGCAGAGCTGCTCCATCCCTCGGATCATTCGGTGCCTCCTCTGGCCTGGCTCCAGCAGCTCCAGGTCCCTCCTGTGCTGGGCCAGGGCTGGGGCAGAGCTGCAGGTGGGGGCTCACCTGGGCACAGGGGCACAGGGACAGAATCCCCCCTCTCCTGCTGCCCATGCTGGGATAAGCCCAGGGCACAGGGGGTCTCTGGGCTGTGAGTGAACGTGGCCAGCTCATGGCCAAGCCTCTCATCCACCAAAAAATCTGAACTTTGATTTTTTTTACACTGAGCTCTCCAAGGCTTCTCTGCCAAGATTTCAGGAGAAAACCACAACTGAAGACTTGCAAAACCCACTCCTGTTTGAATCTTGCAATGCTGCCTCTGACAGATAATAGAAATGCAGCCGTGCTGTCAGGGAAAATACCACAGCTAAAGTCTAGTATTGATTACAGTGGAGTTGCTCAAGATTCGCTTCAGCTTCAGTGAGAGAGGAGCGTGGCTTTTGCTAATCATGCAGAATTAAATTCAGCAGCCAGACCTGACAGTAAAACTTTGCCCACAAACCATTTCTAAAACCATGTGAAACCACATCTTCGAGCTGTACTGCGTGTCAGGCTAAGCTCTAAAAACACGCAGGAAGTTATTTTGTTTAAGTTTTTTGCAAACACCACTTCCAATAAAAAGTTTTCTTAGCTTGATGCAGCATAAACAATCCATAGCATCTCCACAGGAAACTATGAAAAACCCTAGCCCAGTTTATTTTTAATAAAAGGAGGACTATGCTATATAATAACTCTTCCTGCCACATCCATTGAATCTGCTGAAATAAAGATTGATGCCTGGATATTTGTAGAGACTTCTACCAGAGAAGGCAATATTTCTTTTTTTCCCTTCTTTCCTATTTTTTAAAATATACTTCCCTGTTATTTTTGAAGTAATTTGAAGTAACAAGCATCATCTCCCTCTTACCCAGGCATCTGCATGTTTTGTTTCCGAGACAAGTGGCAGAAAACTCAATGAGATTTGTGAGAGCTTTGTGCCACAAGTTAAAAGATCCTCGGAAATGAAAGGTTTTGAAAGAGAAACAAACGTGAGAGTGATCTTCTTCTGGTGACTGCTCCACACAGGCACCACGAACAGGCTCTCACTTTGCTCATCAGTATGAAAACCAACGCTGGCAGCACTGTGAGGGGTTAAAAGGCTAAAATCCCAAATGGATTTGAACAAGCATCACCCAGAAGAACCAGGTGCCCTCCGAGCCAAAGCAGCACCTCAAAGATTTTGGGAATAAGGTTCTTCAGAAGTAAAGAACAGGTGGAGTGGTGGCTGGACTTGTCCACGGTCATTGGTGTTTTAACACAGAATCATGGAATTGTTAAGGCTGGAGAAGACCTCCAAGATCACCAAATCCAACCATCAACCAGCACCACCAACCGTGTCCTCAAGCTTGGACCCAGCGAGGGATGGGGACTCCAACACCTCCCTGGGCAGCCGATTCCAATGCTTTACAAACCTTTCCATGAAAAGTTGTTTCTTAATTTTCAGTCTGTACCTCCCCCGGCACAGCCTGAGGCCGTTCCCTCTCCTCCTGTCCCTGTTCCCTGCCAGCAGAGCCCGACCCCCCCCGGCTGCCCCCTCCTGTCAGGGACTTGTGCAGAGCCACAAGGTCCCCCCTGAGCCTCCTTTGCTCCAGGCTGAGCCCCTTTCCCAGCTCCCTCAGCCCCTCCTGGGGCTCCAGCCCCTTCCCCAGCTCCATTCCCTTCTCAGCACAACCCTTCCTTTCCCTGCTCCCACTCTCCATTTGAGCCCATCCCACACCCAGTAACTTCTTTACTCCAAGTACGTTCTCTGGCTCATTCAGGTTTTATCCTGCACCATTTTAATTAGAAAATCTCTGGTTTTACACAATAATTTCAAGGAAGAATTGAAGCAGGAAGAGTGGAGCCTCTTCCAAGCCGCACTGCCAATAATCCTCCACTCACGTAAGTCACATCAGATGTTCATGGTAAACCAGGAATCCGTTCCCAGCAGCGGAGTAGTCACAGCCCTACCTCCTTCAGTGGGTTTTTACTGTGCCCCTGAGCTCCACTAAGTTTCCAAGCCTTGGCGGATGCTCACAGGAAAAATAGGAGGAGTGGCACTCTCCCAAATGCCTCCCACTTGTGGCATCAAAGTGAGATATCACTCACAGTAAATTTTACAGTATGAGGAATGAAACAGTTAGCAAAGTTGACATTTAAACCATCACCACTGGCTATGATTAAATACCTCGGAGATGAACAGAGTGGTTCACACCTCTCCAAGTTATTGTTCTAGGCTCTTATCAGGCTCCCTGCCCCGCTGCATCCGCCGCCTTTGCACACACTTGAGATTTTCCTTCCATCCCTAATAGCTGGAAACCTGCTTAAACTGAGATTCTGGAGAGTTTCTGATAATGTTACAGCGGCAGAGAGAGATTGACTGAAACCCTGGCGAACCTCTTGAACTGCAGATTCACCCTAAAAGGTTTAGGCAGATTAATAATACAGAGGGACCAAACCGGCTCCTTGTTCCTCCTCCTCTGATCTCTCTCAGTAAGATGGAGGGAAATGAAACACTGAAGAAAATTGCAAATAACCTGCAGGGAACACAGAGGGCAGATGGGATCACAAAGGAGCACAAAGGGAAGTCCGGGTGTATTCCTACAGCACCAGGAAAATGCAGGGTTTGACCATTCAAACAACAGTAGAGCAGGTCAGGCTGCCCAACTCTCCTTCCCAAACACGCAGGAAGCACCCAGCACCTTCTCTGCAGCCTCCCAAACTCAGGTTCACGCTCACACCAGCAAATACACAATTCCCCAGCCTGTGGAGGAGGAGCAGACCTGCAGGTGCTGTCTCCTGCAGGAGATGGGAGCCCCTCTGGCAAGCTCGAGCTGGTCCTACACCCCAGCAGCCCCAGACTGCAGGAGCTCAGAGCTCGGAGGGGCTGTCCCCAAACCATCCACATCTTGGGATGTCCCATCCAAGGAGGGCAGTGACAGACCACAGCTGCTGAGCTTTTCAGTGGAAAACTGAACTCGTGGTGATATCCTCGAATCCCAAGGTGAACAAACAATATCCCATATTAGAGCATCACCTGCCATCTGTGCCCACCCTGCACACGGCAAATTTAACTTTCATGTCACACACACTCATCAGCAGGACGATGGTGTGCACCCCTCCATGCCCAGCAGCATTTTCCAACCACACACTGGAAGCTGCTTCGTTTCCCTCAGAACGTGTTCTTCAACAGACTTTTTACCAAAACCCTCCAATTCCCACCGTATTTGCCTGTCCCAGCACACGTGCAGCCCAGAGAGCCCCTGCCCCGTGCTGACCAGGCAGGGAGCTGGGAAAACCAGGGAAAAGGGAATTCCCAAGAGAATCTGGATTTTTGCAACACAGGGAGAAACTGCTCCCTGCTGCCATCCCAAAGCCACATCAACAGCCCATGTTTCCAGAGCGCCCTGGGTTGTGAATACTCAGCAGAGGCAAAGCCAGTGTTACTGCCCATGGAAGCCAGGAGTGGGATCCTGACTTCTCTCACCAAGGGGACAATTCCCCCCTCCACCTCTGGAATGAGACAAGGCTTGTCAAAACAGAGTCAGCCCGGTGTGGGAACACCACAGCCGACAGCAGAACAACCAAAAAAACCCTAATTCTGAAACTCCAAAGCTGCTGCAGACACTTAGAAGTACGGTAACAGCAAAAGAAAGGGGGTTTTTCTTTTGGGCATGAGCAAAAAGTGTTAAACATTTGCAGTATTTCAGGCAAGAATGTTGGAGAAATATTGATCAAAAACTAATCATTAGATTTGTATGTACTGGAAGAAAAACTACAACAGCTGATAGAGCATGAAATAAAAAAATACATATTATATACTATTATTTTATATTATCTATAGTAATAGATATATTGTATATAGTAACAGATATAATTTATAACTGTTACATATAATATATATATAAAATACATATACACAGATTATGTATACTTAGGGGTTTTTTTTTAAAATCTGAACTGTGAAGCTGAAGTTCTTAAAAACAGATAAATTTGTCCAGATGATGATGATGTCAAAACTTCAGGGACTTGTTTGGATCAGGGCGTCCTTATCACAGAACCCCAGGCTGGTTTGGGGCCCTCAAAGCCCATCCAGTGCCACCCCTGCAGGGACACCTGCCACTGTCCCAGGCTGCTCCCAGCCCCAATGTCCAGTTCCAGGAGTGGGATCCACATCATGGATTTCAAAAGCCTGGATAAAGATTCCTCCTCTCCAAAAGAAACCATCCCACTGTGACGTGCCTGGACTTTTAAACCCCGGCAGCTTCCCGAGGAGCAGAATAACCTCGGGTTATTACAATTAGTTTCATCTCATTAATAGATCAATTTCTTTCAAGCATACTGAAACTGGGTTTTACTTTGTTGCTTCTCCTTTTAGGCTCCATTATAGTCTGTGTTCTTAAGTTTTAAGGAGAGCCATCAGTGAGGAGGTTGTAATCTCAGGTGATTAATTGCACAGCATTTTACAAGCTGTAAAACAGAGCGAGATCTCCACAAAGCGATTATGCCATTAACCAGGGGCTCTTATCAGATTTTTCTACAACTACCAGGTTTGTCTGACAGATTGCAAGTCTTAAGTATTTATATATTTCAAAGCTTTACTTATTTTTGTTGTTAAAAAACCCTAAAATCTCTATTGATTGTTACATGCAATTCTGCATGAGAAGTCCCAAGCACCGTGGAGCAGAATACCAATATTTATTACCAGACTCGTGCTCATTATGGTTCTCTCTGACAGGGGTCCATTAAAATCAATTTTTATGTTTCTCATGGTTTTTTTTTTCCCCACCCAATGTTCTTGCCATGGCGTTTATTAGCCAGTTAGGAGGAACACCAGGCACTGCTTTGTTTTTATTTTATTCTGTCGAAAATAATGAGGCCGGATTTAACAACTATTCACTAGCGATGAGTAGAAGAGATTAAATGTTATACTTCAGCACAAACATTTACAGATGGCTCTAAAATTTTTAGAACTTTATCAGTGCTAAAGACAAAGGGAAGTCCCACCTTTCTTCTTCGGATTTAAATTCTTAAAGCAATCGTAAAAATACTCCTCTTGCCTTTAACTTCTGAGTTACTCCTGAGCAATAGACCCTCTAAGGTAACAACTTCTGCACATAAATCAGGCAGCCTGGGAGGTTAAGAGTTATCAAGACGCCTCAAGATGAAGTGAAGTCAGCTCACCACTGAGAAAAGCGAAGATCAAAAACAGGGAAAAATGTAAAAATTAGGAAAAGGATCTAAACTGTCCAACTTCTGCTGAAGAACGAGATCATGAGAACCTTCAGCCTACCAGCACGGCCACATCACAGGTGAGCAAACCAGATGTTCTGCTAAAACCAAACCAGATTTTTTTACCGGATGTTCTGGTGAAACAGCAGCACCCATCCCTACAAATGGCTCTGAGAGCCCCCAAATCTTTGTCCCACTCTTATTGCACCCACTCACTGACATTTGCCCTTCACAGGGTGAAGATCCTCATCCCCTGGGTTGTTCTCCAGGCAGATTTTGCTCTGCAGCCAAGGCAAGTTTCACCTTTATCCTAAACACCCCTTTATTTCCATTCCTCACCAGCAGAAATCCAGCACTTAGACCAGAAGCTGAAGAAAGTGAAGCAGTTATTTCCTTATCACTGGAGTTGGCAAAACTGGGAAACCCAGAGGCTTCAGAGTTTTTGTATGGGAGGCAAAATCATATTTCAACCAGAACACCCATCATGCTTCACATTCCTGATTGATTTTACACCCATTTCTGTTACAAGGACAACAAAATGGGAAAACAAATCCTACAGACCTGTGGAGAATTTCAGAAGCAAAGACAGGATGAAAAAAGGACAATGTGGAGAAAAGGAAGTCAAACCTGTTCGAGTCTTGTCATTGAGAGCATGGATGCAGCAGAAAAGTGGAAAAGTGGAATTTAATTACCAAACCCAGCTGAAAGATCAATCTTAGAGAAGTCTGAGATAAGAAGTCTTGATTTTGGCAAAGAAACTGGCACAGAAATTTAGCATCTAATTCTGAATGAACTCAAGGTTCCCTCTAAAAATGTCACTGAGCATTTCCTGACAAATAGGGAAAGATCTGACCAGGACAGAGGGACTCCAGCAGATTGAACACAGCTCACAACAACCAGGAGAATGCACTGATGCCTCCTCAGCCAGGCCTGTGCTTGAGACATCATCTCCACTGCCACGTGGGATCCATTCCCAACTCCAGAAGACATTACAGCTCTGGAAAAACAACTGAAGCTCTCACGAGTACTGCACAGTAATTAACACAGTCAGTGAATCCTGCTCCTACCTGCTGGAACATAGATCTACAAATGAATATAAAAATAGATGTAGGTCTCCAAGATTTGTGAGGTATACAAGGTTTCACCTCTCAGTGTGTCACAAATCAGAGGGGGCAGGAGGTTCTCTCAAAATTCACATTACTTAGAGTTTAAAATGTTTCTTTGATAACATTTTTGAGGCAGCAGAGGAATTGATGTGTTTGGGACTCCTTAAAGGCGCCGGAGGCTCCTCCTGCCTCTCCCAGGAGCCAGCACTGAGCTCCCAGCACGACTGGCAAAAACAAGTGTGCTCTCAGATCCTCTGGGCAATCTCCTTCCTCCAGCACGAGCACAGCCACAGGATCAATAGGACATGAACTCACCCACTTGGCAGCACGCTCATTTTGGGGAGTTTTATTCCATGTAAGCCCGTTTCACAGCCAGATATCTCGATCCTTCCCACGGGGCTGAGCAGAACCACGTGTTTCTCCTCGCATGGAGATCCTCCCTGTTTGGAATTCACCTGTTCAAGGAAATAAAATCCTCTTTAATGGCATGAATTTTCACCAAGGAACAGAGTTGAGTGGTTTTCAAAAGCAATTTGAAAAAAAAAAGCAAGCAAACAGCGAATTTCAGGTTTCCTCAACTACGGCTTTCACTTTCAAAATTCCAACTTAAAATGATCCATCCTCAGAAGTCAGCACCTAAATCAAAGTCTCAAAAAAACCATTAACCAGCAGCATAGTGATCTTCATAAAAATGTGAAATAGCAGCAGTTTCATGGCTGGTTTATCAGCTAAAATCCGACGTGTTGTGACACTTATTTAAAACAGGATTGTTGTGACAACAAAGTAGATTCAGTGGTTTAGAGCAGCAGTGTTATGCAAATAACAGCTGGAACACAAATAGAATATGTCTGCTGGAAAAGAAAACATATGAAAAAATCAATCATTCCTTAGGAAAAGAAGCATATTTTTATTCCCATTGTTACCAGTCTGGTTTTACGATTACTGATAGGATGTAGCTGGAAACAGCTGCCAAGTATTTCTCAATATTGGACAAGACCAACAATAACAGACTTGTCAAATTCATCCTGGCTAAAAAAAACCAGCCCAGTCTGGATGCTGGAGTTGTATTTACAGTTTGGTTTCTACCATCAGTGCAGGAGGACAGGACAGAACACCACAAGAGTGTCCACTGTGGTCACCCAGACATCAAACCTTTGGTCCAGACCACAGCCAGGGCAAAAAATCCTGTGCCCCCAAGAGCTCAACTCATGTGAAACTGGGAAAAAAGTGAACCACTGAGAAATTGTGAGGCAGCACAAGGTAACTCCATCAGCAAACACAGAATAAAAGGCTCCTACAACTGTCTGGCATGGAAGGGACCTCAAAAACCACTAATTTCCACACCTCCCACTGTCCCAGGCTGCTCCCAGCCCCAATGTCCAGCCTGGCCTTGGGCACTGCCAGGGATCCAGGGGCAGCCACAGCTGCTCTGGGCACCCTGTGCCAGGGCCTGCCCACCCTCCCAGGGAACAATTCCTGCCCAATATCCCATCCAGCCCTGCCCTCTGGCACTGGGAAGCCATTCCCTGGGTCCTGTCCCTCCAGGTGCAGGACCCTGCACCTGACCTGTTGAACTTCACGAGGTTTCCTGCAACACTGACAGACCAACAAGGTTTCTTGGATTTATTTTATTGACTTCTCCGTGTTCAAGGCTGGACAGGGCTCGGAGCACCTGGTGCAGTGGAAGGTGTCCCTGCCCACGGCAGGGGATGGGATGGGATGAGGTTTCAGATCCCTTCCAACCCAAACCATTCTGGGATTCCATGAACGACAGAGCAGGGGTGCAGCAGGAGCCAGGAAGGTCCATGCAGGATGACTTACAGCTGCCCACTGCTCACAGCTGTACAGTAATTAGTTGTTTTCCAAATAAGAGAATCTTTTCAAATCCCATTATTAAGTGCTGTGGAATGAAGTCACATCTGTGAGTAATATAATCAGTGTGAGAGAGCAGAAAAGCCATCGAGTTGACAGTTTTGCCTACTAGGGCAAAAGTAAACCTAAACCCTTGAATTTTGGGAAGCTCTTGCGCAATTCCTCCGTTACAGACACGCAGCAACCAGAGCAACTTCACTCAGCTTGGAGCAGTTCAGGAACTGCAGGTTCCCTGGGGTTTATTTACTTTGACTACAATCCCAATTGCTAAATAATCAAATGTTTGGTGGCACCACGAAGAAACTCCTTTCCAACCAACTTTTTCCATGCTCCTTCTCCCTCCTCGAGGACAGGGGTGAACTTCTTTGGAGCAGCATCTCGTTGTGGTGATGCCAGGATGATTTTTTGCCTTTTTATACACCCCTTTTATACCCCTTTATACAGCCTTTTATCCAGCTTTTCTATCCCCTTAGTGCTTTCAGCCCCCACACCTGTCACTCCCTCAGTCTCACACCCCGTGTCCCGCTCAGCCAGGAGCCCAAACACCCTGGGAGCCGCGGCTGAGGGTCAGACAGCCCCAGACACCAAGGGCCTCTCTGGAACACACCCTGGGAACTGAGACAGGCCCAGCCAGGGGGGAGATTCCTCAGCATGGGGGGATCCATTCGAGTCTCTCCCTGGGCAATCTTTGATAGATGTGCTCATTGGCAAGGCCTGGGAGTTGTACACACGATTTATGGGGTGGGGGCATTCCGGGGGCGCTTGGGCGCGCTCCACTGGGACGGTGTGGGGCACCAAGGATCCTGAATAAACACCGAGGTGAAAACCCCTTTCCCTTTCACCCTGTCTGGCTCTTCATTTTCAGACCAGGAAAAGGCAACAGCAGAAGTCAGCAAACAAGCAGTAAAAGTTTACATATGTGGAAAACCAGTACACATTCTTCATGTTTATTGGTGTGACAGCCCTGAACCAGATGCACTGAACCTCACACCATGTGCTCCATGGCTATAACAACTTCGGGATCAGCTTTTCCATCAGAACACAACCCAGGATGCAGGGAGCTGCAGAAAACTATCAATAACCCTCTGAGCTCTCACCAAATCCAACTAAGCTTTATAGATGAAACCTTGAGTGACTGCAAGTCCCATTTGCAGCCTTGTTTATCATATTCATTGGGCAGCAATAGTTAGAAGGTTTATTTTATCAGAGAATGAAGCTGCAGGACATAAATTCACATCCACGTGCAACCGGGTTGGGATGTTCCAGGATGAAGGTCACTGACAGATGCACAGGGCACCCTCCTCTCTCCAGATCCTCATTTCACTGTTCAGGCTGGATAGGAGGGGAAATTTCCTCACAGAAAGGGTTGCAAGCATTGGAACAGGCTGACAAGGGAAGTGGTGGAGTCACCAGCCCTGGAAGTGTCCCAAAACCACGTGGATGTGGCACTTCAGGACATGGTTGAGTGGTGAACACGGTGGTGGGGCTGCTTGGACACCTCCCCATCCCTGGCAGTGTCCCAGGCCAGGCTGGACATTGGGGCTGGGAGCAGCCTGGGACAGTGGGAGGTGTCCCTGCCATGGCAGGGGTGGCACTGGGTGGGCTTTGGGGTCCCTCCAACCCAAACCATTTGTGATTATACGAAAAATTTGAAGAATTCCGATCAGCTCCTGCATCAACTCCACCTTCATTCTCCCCTTCCACTTTAGTACCCACAAACCTGTGCCAAAATATCTTGTAATTTTGATATTAGGTAGAAAAAAAATGGGACTTTTAGAGAGGAAACATCTCCTGACATCTTCTGGAGTTTTCCCAAAGAAATAAAATCATAGGTGCAACATTTCCAAGTTTTCCTCACCAGACTGCTAAACACAGAAAACTGGCAGGTTGTAATTTTATTTAAATGGGCACTAACCAGCTTTCACACGACAGTAACCAATTCAACTATTTCCATGTTCTATTGCTCCTAACACCCCCAAAAACTCCACTGGACATCAGCCTGGCATCCTAGAATCCAATTCATATCCATAATGATGAACAGAGAAATAAAAAAGGCAGAGAAATCTTGAAAATCAACACAGCTTTTTAAAAAAAAAAAAATCTGTAGCAAAGCATTTCCACGCTCCATGTTCTCCCAGAAAACAAGTCATGTTTTCCAGAAAAGTCCAGAGAGCAAATCACGTTTTTCCTTTCAGTGTTATGGAGCACTGAATCCTTCCCATCAGGGCCCTATCTCTGATGGATCTCCCCTCCACAGCTTTTTCCATTTCCCTCACTCTGCTCTAACAATATAAACCCACCACACCAATATCGAAATATTAACAATAATCCCCTCTGCATCTGATTTAACAGGGGATTTCCATTAGGCTACAGCATGGAAGTCCTCAGGAATTTTTTTTTTCCTTCCCCCCCCTCAAATATTTCTGAGAATCAAGGCAAAAATAACACATTCAGCTGGCAAATCGAATGTGGCCTCACACATCCTGCAATTGGATTTTTTTAAACCAGGAGAGTCCTGCATTAATCAGGGAGATGCCCCAGCTCCTCCAAGAAAGGAGGAATCCAAGAAAGGATCCTCTTGATCCTTTTCACATTAACAGAAAGCGTTAATTGAGCTCCGTGTGGATGGAAGCACAACCAGCAGCAGGAAACTGCATTGCAATTCTCGCCCCTATTTCCCCTGCCTCCCCTCAGACCCCAAAACGGGGGGGAAATATCCTATTTCCACCATTTCCAGCCCAGCCACCGCTGCACTTCTGGAAATGCTCTGTTCAGTTCTTCCACACCACAGAAGTCACTTCTCTGAAACTGAAGAAGCCACCCAAGATGCCACAGGAGGTTTTCCACACAACCTTGCTCCCATGCTGGGCTAGGAGGTAACCACACGCTGCCTTCAAACACTAAAAATTACTGCCAGAGGACCCCAAATTGCACAAATCATTGGGGTTTTTAACCACAAAACCTGAGTTTCTGGATATATTGATCCAACAAGGTCACTACCTGCAGGTGATGCCCTTGGAGGTGCTGACACCCACCCCACCAGAGGTGTGACCAAGCACCCCCTCGTCCATTTACTTCCCCTTCTTCACAAATTCACCCTAAAAACTCCATCACTTCAAGCCCCGACATCTGCATTAACAAATGAGCTACAATTCCCAAACACGTGCCCCGGCGCCACAGAGTATCGGGGGCTCTCCAAAAAGCAATTCCAGGGATTTGCTGAGTTTGAGGATGATCAATAAATGCCAGGGAAGCTGCTTCTTCACCCTAATTACAGGAAACAAAACACCGCTCCCGAACGCTTTAACAGCCCTTCTTTTGAGCAGCACCGTGTTCTCAAACCTGCTTGCTATTGATTCAAGTTTTGAATTAAAATTCAATCAAAAGCTTCAAATATTGGACCTCAATTTAAGGGGAATACTTCAGAGCTGGGCAATTTGCTACCTGGTTTCAGCCACCCTTCCTGATGCAGTAAGTTTGCATCCTTCTCCTAACAAAATCCTTATCAAATCCCGTCAGCCGAGGCAAAAATCCATCATAAACCAGTGTTTGCAAAATGATTTAGTGCCCAAAAAAGCTGCTGCCACCCCATTTGATGAGGCTGCCCACGCCACTGGGCCACCCATCCAAGGATTTCACTGAATTATAGTTCTCTCAACATCTCCTTAACAGTTTAAAACTTCCTGTGTTTGTTTTACTGGGTTCTGCCTGTTTATTTAAAAGGAAACAATCCATTGTACGTTAAGAATATGGGAAAAGATATTAATAGGAAAGGTAATGTATTTCTGCACATATAGTGCAGGGTGGAGGGTGATTTTCCAACCTTGTGGGGCTTTTCTTAGAGGAAAAAGCCATTTTTTAGTGTTTCGAAGCAGAGAAAGATGTAAGGACTGTGAATAGAACACAGGATCCATGCAATCAGAACAGCCTAACAACCTACTCCTGCTGATATCTTGATTAATCATCTGTATTTTTTAACCATCCAAAAGCTACTGTTTCAAGAGAACAAAGAGTTTATGCACTACAAATAGCTTTACTGCAGGGAAGAAAGAAAGGAAGAGTTAGGTGACTGTTTCATACCCAAAATAGTTTAATATATTGGAATATTATTATCACTTTGCTATACTGGAATAAAAGCTGGAGAGAATGAGAAACATTTAATTCTCGGCCTTTTTGCTCACTATGAAATCGTTGATTTTTTTCAAAGCTAAAATACAAACTTTTCTAAAAGCTGCTTCCCCCTCTTAAAAAAAAAAAGAGTCCAAAGATTTCCAACTAAACAGAATGGTGGGAACTCCAAACAAATACGTGGCTGTGGCTGCTCCATCCCTGGAAATGTCCAAGGCCAGGCTGGACACTGGGGCTTGGAGCAGCCTGGGACAGTGGGAGGTGTCCCTGCCCATGGCAGGGATGGCTTTTAGGGTCCCTTCCAACCCAAACCAGTTTGGGATTCTCTGATAAGGATGCCCTGATCCAAAGAGGTCCCTGAGGGTTATTGTGGACAGCTGAAGAAGTGAGGAAGTTGTCCCGAAAGCCAGGAAGCTTCTTGTCCAAAAAACCGAGGGATGGCTGCTGCCCTCTGCAACCCACAGGGAACTCTGAGCAACGTCACTCATTCCTCAGTGGAAAAATAATTGCTGAACCAGGTAATGCACAATTCCAGTGCCCCTACACTCAAAACATCCCAGCATCCTTCAAACACATGGAAAACTGCCAGTCCAAGGAAAGCCAGGTGCCTCGCAGGTTTTAAATTAAGGCAAAAGCTAATTCTTGAGGAAAAGAAGGTGTTGCAGTCGTTGCTTAAATTCAAGAAGAAAGTCTCGTAACAAAACAACCCTCATGGTACCTAATTTGATGTAATGCTGGCAATGCAACCTGCTAAAAAGTAAAATAACTTTTAAAATTACCTTTTACATTCTAAAATACAAGTCCTTCATATCCTGCATCACGTTCCTGAGAACTAAACCACTCCTGCCCTAGACACAAGACACCTCTTCCCCCTCCACAATCACTGTCTCTGCTGGGTGTGTTTCTTCCTCCTACAGCACCCAAAACAAACCTTCACCTTTCCAGGATAAAGCACTGGAGATGCAGGTCCATGGAATTCTGTCCTTGCTGCAGGAGTAATAAACACCTCCCCAGCTGAGCAACAGGGCTGAAATCCAGGTGAGGCTCTCAAACAAAAGCTGCACTGAAACACTGCAGTGCTCTCCTGGTGTCTCACTGCTTCCCTGAGTAAATCTAACCCTGGTTAAGCCAAACCTGTAACTTCAGAGGGTATGAAAACAAAACCTCCTCATTTCCTGGCTCAGGGAGGTTTGGAAAGGAAATGTCAGACAGACTGGAAGCAAATCCAGGGTTAGTTTGGGGTGATGCAATTTCTTTACCTTCCAAAGAACTAATCCCATAAAAAATGTGAAGGTACAGAACCAAGCTGCATATTCTGAACATATACAAATATACACTGGCATAAACACTCAAAATCAGTCCCCCTCTCCCCTCATCCGAAGGCCCACTTCACACAAGCTCCCGAAAAACCAGGGGGATACGCGCTCACATGGAGCAACATTTGCTTTCTACGGCATTTAAAAAGTCTTCGACGAGAGCAAACACGTAATTCTTTATTAAACAATCAAAGACAACAAAAGCAAGTTTCTGTTGTCCCATCGCATTATCCTACTAATCCTCTTTGGATGGCAACCAAAAGCCCCCGAAATGCCAAGCTAGGGAAGTGCCTTTCCAAGCAGTGGTCGCCTCTGGCTCTTTGGCTGCGCCTTCAGTCGCTTGCTTTGGCAGACGGGAGCAACGACAAATTCCCAGCATCCAGGGCCGTCCCTGACTGCTTTATTTTACTGGAAGGGCACTTTAATTGTAATAAACCCGTTTTAACTCCTCTGGAAGGGGCAGGTGGGTGAATGCTCCTGCATTCCAGGCTCAACAAGTGCTGTTTTCAACTCCATCTGCCGCTCATGCCAAGCCTGGACGGGAGCCGGCGTCAGCAGGTACTTGAGCAGCAGACCCCAGCGGGCTGTTAAACAGGAATTCTGATGGATTATTTCCTCCAATCCTTCTCCAAAAACAAGTAAACACATCCTGCATCTTTCCCCAGCTATTACTAACACAGGAAATTTAAATGGGATGCAAGCACAGCAGCCACGTGGCACTTAAACCATAGATACCATAAAAAACCATATATATATATATCAATTAGGATATTGATGTCATTTTATATCAATAGCATGAAGCAAAGATTAAAACTTGATGATCTTTGAGGTGTTTCCCAACCCAAACAATTCTCTGCTTCTATTTTACACACAGCACAGAAGTAGAATGACAATTAAGAAGCGTGGTGCTAATTAACGGTAAAAATTACTGGTTGTGGTGAGGACACGGAGTTATTCAGGGTATGTCTTTAAACCATGGGCTGCCAAGGGATACTATAATTAATTAGAGCCAAACTGGGTAAGAAATGGAACACCAAGAGGAGGGAGAGTGGACAGGACAGGGCCAGATATTCCTGGAATGATCAAATTATGGCAACAGATGTGTACATCCCATCAGTGGGCACCTGCAAATCCCACCAGGAACCATCCCAAAAGCCACGTGTCCTGGTGTAACATCCAAGGGGTGTGGGAGCACATCGTCCCCCCTACCCTACCAAGGACCTACCAAAGGGATTAAGTCCCTCTGCTCTTCGTTTTTGAAGCTGGAAATCGAGGCAGAAGATTCAATCAGAAGCACTACAAAGCAATGTGATACTTTGCTGAGTGGTTCTATGTTTTAATGTTCAGTCAGAGGGAATAAACCACTGGTTTTCTATACTTATAATATATATTTTAAAAATAATTAAGGGATTTGCTTCCAAACAATTAAAGAAACAAATATACTAACGAATCAAAAATGAAGACTCTTGTCTCTTAACAATTAGAAGGTCCCCAAAAAAACTATTCTGTTGTTACTGGGTTGGGTTTTAACAAGTCCCTTTCAACTCAGCACATCCCATAGATTCTACGAAGTCTCGTGAACAGGAAAAGTCATGGTGCAGCAATCTCAATTTTCCAGATGTGTTCATCACTCCAAGAATTAAATTCAAGCTATTACCCACACATCTAGTTATCTATATACAGCCACAATTCTCTCTGTGCTGTGTCCAGTTCTGGGTTCCTGAGGACAAGGACATTGAGGGGCTGGAGCATGTCCGGGGCAGGGAACGGAGCTGGGAAGGGGCTGGAGCCCCAGGAGAGGCTGAGGGAGCTGGGAAAGGGGCTCAGCCTGGAGCAAAGGAGGCTCAGGGGGGACAGCAGCAGGAATTTCCCCATGGAAAGGGAGCTCAGGCCTTGGCAGGGGCTGCCCAGGGAGGGTTGGAGTGCCCATCCCTGGAGGTGTCCCAGGAAGGGCTGGAGGTGGCACTCAGAGCTCTGGGCTGGGGACAGGGTGGGGATGGGGCACAGCTTGGGCTCCATGGGCTGGGAGGGCCTTTCCAACCTCAGTAACTCTGGGGTTTAAAGATCCACTCCCTTAAAACCACGGAGGTTTTTGCTGTAAGAGCGTGTTTACACTTTTCCATAAGAGGTTGCACTTTGAGACCCAGAGAAATACAAAATTAACTGCCCAAATCAGCAGTTATAAATCACCTGATATAAATGCACACACACAACAAGACTGGAGTGCTCGGCTCTTACAGGCTCAGCCTGGATGTAAATACACGGGAACTACTCCAATACAAGGAAAACAGATGAAATTTTAATCAAATGAGCTTCCTATCAGGTTCAGGGGAACTGAAAATGGGCTAAAAATGAAAAAAAAAAAAAAAACAAAAAAACCAGCAGAAGAATGACTTTAATATTGGGTAACATTTCAAGTTTTTATCACCTAAATCCACAAAATTCCTGATCTGCTCCTGCTTGTCTGCTCTGCAGAGCTGGAGCCAGGACCAGCTAAATAAAAGATAATGCAACTAGGCATAACACAATAAAAGATATTACCTTCCCAATGCATTATTGCTGCCAATTATAAGAATCACTTCAACTTAATTTCAAAGGCACAATCACCCTCAACTGTAACAGTCTCTTTTTTAAATTTCAAACAGTATTACATTAAGGCAATAACTCACCTTCCAGCTATAATATCAGTCTCCCTTATTGCAAAAATACATTTCATAAATACTTCTCATCGACAAGTCAAGCTAATTCAGGTTAATTTTATTGTATTTTGGTGCTATCTCACATTTGTGTGCAATTACCTTTATCATTTTATTGCCGTGCCAGAAAGTAATCAGAACAATTATTTGAAAAAGGAGGGGTATAAATTCTAAATCACACTTGCTGGCATTTTTGATAAAATAGCAGCTTTATCTCAGGAAGTGGCAGGGACATGGGATAAATCATGCATCAGTCAAGTGTAGCTGACCCCCAAGTGCATTGCACAATATCAGGAGTGCTTCAAAAGAAACTTTCCTCTATAATCCATCATTCTTTATAATACCAAAATAGCTCTACCTGAAGAGTAGGAGCTGGAGAATAATAACAAAATAAATCTAAGCAATATGAACAAAACCATTAATAGTGCTCCTTAAGCTGAAGGAGAGTCAGGAATCTGAGCTGTTGTGTGAGAAAAGAATTTCGCTGAAATTTCTGAAGTGAGCAGAGCAGCAAAATGTGAGTTAGGAATTCACTAAAACCACAAAACACAGGGAAATAAATACGCACAGAGGAGGTGTGGAAAAGACTCGTGTGAAAATACAAGACTACACTCTTGGCACACACAATCTGGATTTTCCTATAGTTATCCTTCCCTGCTTGATTATTCGGGATAAGAGTTTCACTCCAAACAGAGCAAAGCATCAGGGTTAGTACAAGGATCTATTTCCAAATTTAAATTTAACCCAGAGAGGAGCAGAACAACATTCAGAATCTTCTAATTCAATACAAAAATTGCCCCATTGTCATAAGAACACCAGACCCCCACCAAAATTCCTAAACACGGAGATATCCTGAGGTTTGGTCAATCAGAGCCCAACCACCTTGCAGCCAAACCCAAACCCAAACCCACAACTCATCTCTGGTCACTGCAACGAAATCAGGGACGGAGTGGGAGACACAGAGAGTGATTATGGAAAATTCCCACGTCTGCCTGCTCTCCCAAACCATTTTTCAGCAACCTTTAAGCATTTTTCTGCTTAAAAACTGCTCAGCGCGTTGCACGGGCGATAATTGATTCCTGCACAGCCCACAGCCGGGCACACGCTGGGTGTCACCCCAACGTGGGGCTCTGCAAACTGATCACACACTAAAAACCGGCCCCAAAATCACCAATTCCATCGGTGCATCAATATTTAATATGCATCCAGAGCAGGGGGAAGCGTCTGCACGGTCCCCACCGCGGAGGTGGGAGCGTTTTACCTCAAACCTTCTGTCTTCCCACGTATCAAAAGGGGAAAACTCCCCTAACAGCTCAAGCTGCACCTTTCAACTCCACGTGAGAGTGGGGGAAATGAAAAGGTTAGATAATAAATTATTAGTTTCATGTCACTTGCCAGCTATATCACACCTCGCCTGGCATGAGAGGGAACCAGGGATGCTTCCTACCAAGCATTTCTCTGCTAAAAGCTGTTTGCAACTGGAAGATGCATAAATATAACTAAAGAGATGACTGTTCAAAAGAAAAAAGCGAAGCAAGAATTTATTTGCCTGGATTTCTTCCTCAACCATTCCGTTTTAAAAAACAAAACCCATTTGCTTTGGTGGAAAAGAGGTAAACAACACAAAACAGCAAAATACTCCTTTCCTAAGCCACATGACATTATGTAAAGCAGATGAAAACCACAAGAGATGCCACTATTAAGACATTTAGAGCAGCGATAGAAGTTGCCAACAGGAATAGTTAGGAATGCAGGTGTGATTGCACCAGAAACGTTTTCCTAGAGGAGCATCACTAATGGTACAAAAATAGATATTCCACACAAAAAAAAAGCTATTTGTGCCTTCAAAGTTCATTTCAACTATTTCAGGGAGGCAGTTACAGACTAAAAATGTGCTGATGCCCTTCTTTCAGCAGGGTAAATTGCCTGAACATTTGGATAAATATCCACGTTCCCTTATTTTACTGTGGTGTCACTGACCTCCGCTGAAGCACCGAGCCTCAAAAGGAATCCTGTTTTTCAGGGAGGTGTTCATTATTAGGGAATGGAAACAGCAACAAAATGGAGAGAGTGGCTCTGCCCTGTTATTTATGCTCTGTGGCAGATGGATACGTGCTGGGGAAAGGTCCACTGATGCCTGTTACCAACCATGACAGAGCTACAGAGATTTACAATGCAGCATCAATCTTGTCAACTGGATTCCTAATCCTGACTGCTGGGCACTGGGGAAAAAACAAACTATGTTACGTGAACTCTTTTGTAATGCTGGACTTCCAGTGGACACCTCCATGCAAAGGGACTGCACTGGGAACTTACTTTTGGAAGGAGCTTCGATGCCATCGTGGAAGAAAAGGCTCCACCTGGAAGGAAAAAAAATAAATAAAATTCCCAGTTAGATCTATTAAAATTGAATTCCACAGGGAGAGCTGAATATCTGGAGTATCACTTCTCCTACAAGCACCCTCTGTATGGGTTTTTAAACGAGCTCCAAGTTTCAGCACACGGAATTTCCAAGGGGAGTTTGGTTTTTTTACCAACGACATGGAATTTTAATATTAAGTCACCCACTCGTCACGAGTCAAACAAAGAAATCAACAGATGGCACATTCAAGAGTTCTTCCACAACAAGCACTGCATGACTCTGATATTTGCAATAAGAATGCCTCAAAAGATAAAAGTATTAATGGAATAATTTTTTACGGGCTGTCACGTACTTCTAAGTGACTGAGTAAAATAAAGAGCCTTTTGTAATTTAGGAAATGCCACGTTTGAAGGCATGAAAGTGATTCTAAAGCAAGTGACTGTGATATATTCTGGGTTTAAAAGCGCAGATTTCACACCACTGAGTACCTAAAACATTTTAACTTCAATTATTATAATTCTAGTCTTTAACATTATTTATATAATTAAGAAATACAACTGGTTCCTCTCTGCTCTCCCCTTGGAAATAAAGGATATTTCCTATTTCTTTGGCATTTAGCTCCCCCCTTTATGGTTTTTTTTTTTAGGGTCACTTAGCTAAGATCACTCTGTCTTTGAAAGATGTGGTATAAACGCTGTATTTTTTGAAATGAGGGAGATTATGTGGCAAAGCTCAGCTTCAGAACCCTGACTCCCAGCCAGCCACAGTGGGAACTGCTCCACTTCAGTCAGGGGACTCGCTACTCCACGGGCAGGGATAACTGCACCCACTTCAGCAATGGTACAGCTCTTAAAAATGAGATTATATCAACACCCCAGGCTCTCCAACACCTCTCCAACACAAAGTCCAAGGCACCCACAGAACACACGGCCACTTCCCAACCACTTCAAGGCAAACAGCAACATTTAATCTGTATATTGCACCTTACTTATTTTAAGTGCTTAAAATTAAGACGAATAATTAGTACTTTAACTACAGGAACAAGGCAGGCATTGCAAGGAGAACTCACTGCATTTTTTAAATGCAGGTCAGGCAGATGAGCAATCTAATAGTACTACCTAAAATATCTGTGATAGAGCTAAAAATAAAAGAGCAATTTATTTCTATCATCAGTTCAGAGCTTTGCCTTTCAAAGCACCCAGCTCGGTTTTTTTAGATCTTCCTGAAGGGTAAAGCTGAAATTTTTGCCTCAGTCATCAGATTTACCCAGAAGCTCATTTCAAACACGGGTTGACCTCCACCATCTGCTCCTCCAACGAGGCTTTCCTTGGGTGACAAGAACTTGGGCACAACCAGTCATGTCCAAACCGTGGTGGTTAAAAGACTTCTGGCAGCCAGATAGGGGGAAACCACACAAAACCCTGGGGAAGTGCAAACCATCACTCCAAAACACACCTCAGCCTTGCAAAGACCATCCTGCTGGAGGAGGTCAGTGTTTCACATGGGGCTGCAGGGTTCTCCTAAGGCTGACTTGGAAGGCAAGAAGCCAAAACCTCTTTGGAACAACACGCACTGACCAAATTCAGTGATACCATTTCCATGGCTGAGACACCAGAATCAAACCTCAAAAAACTGAAACCTTCACGCCCGCCATCGCTTCACCAAAATGGGAAACTCCCTCCTGTACCTGCAGAGTGGGATAAACTGAAGGGAATAACGAGCAGCACAGAACACAAAAACACAGAGCAAGGTGCCAACATCCTCACTAGCTCTGAGCTGCCTGAGCAGGGCCAGGGATGTCCATCCCCATCTCTCCTGCCTCAGCCCACCTGGGCCATTCCAGCAAGATGTTCACAACCTCTGCTCCCACCTGGGAGCTGTGCTGAGGGAGCAGGATGCTCCCAAGACACCTGGAAGATACACAAACACCCGAAGGCGCGGGAAGCAAACACATCCCACCCCACTCTGCGAGCATCCCAAACCTCTGCCTGTGTCAACAGACCACAAACATAAAGAAAAGTCAGAGGTGACATCCAAAATAGATCCTCAAAGGGCAGGAAATTTTTTAGCCATGTTTTTTGCTGATGATCTAGAACAGAAGTCCTTGGGCTTTGAGATACTTCCCTGCCTTTTTTTTTCCCCCCAGGGCTGCAGCCTGACGAGTACATGTGATGGCACTGAGAACTCCGATTAATAAAAAGTATTTTTTTCCTCAGTTCATCAACTTTTAAACACGAAAGGAAGATTCTCCTTGAAGGATAAGTCCTCGGGATCCTCAACAGAACGCTCTGGTTCAGCACCAAAATTAAAAACCAGCCCTTGCACCGAGTGACTATAGGAACAAAATTCCATATGAAAACATTTAAAGTACATTAGTTTTTTGGTCAAGATGAAAGCCTGAAAAAAAAAAAAAAATAAAAATCCAGCAATCTATTCTAATTGGGTTCCCATGGTAACTGTACAATTGGGTTTTTCAGTATAACATCCCAAAGGCCCAATGCACACTTGTAAAATATACTTCAAACAGCCGGAATTGTTTTTACATTACAGCACTCCCAGGAAGATCAATTACTATACATCCCCACCCTAACTATTAGTGGCAGGAGATGTTAACACTATTGGCCATATTAACATAAGTCATGTAAAAAACCCCACGTATCACCATCATTATATAAAACTAATTACACACTTCAGATTCATCAAACACGTTCCGAGTAATAAACCAATACCGGTCTTGTCACCAGATCATGTTTACTGAACGGAAGGAATCAACCCCAAATATATGCCAAGCCATTTTTGCTTCTCATATCGATCCCAAGGATAAACAGAATCAATCATTAATAATTACATTATAAGATGACCCAGAGGGTTAATCATATTCTTAGAAAGGCTCGGTATGGAATCAAATATAATGGCACAAAAAGGCAACTGAAAAGCATTTAAATCCAGGGCCAGGTGAATTAACAATAATATGGAATAAAGTACATTAAACTCATGCAATCAGTGAAAATAGTACTATTGGTATGTTTTAAAAAAATAATAAAACAAGCATTTTATACTTCCCTGGGAGGGTGGGCAGACCCTGGCACAGGGTGCCCAGAGCAGCTGGGGCTGCCCCTGGATCCCTGGCAGTGCCCAAGGCCAGGCTGGACATTGGGGCTTGGAGCAGCCTGGGACAGTGGAAGGTGTGGGAATTAAGGTCCCTTCCAACTCAAATCCTTCTGGGATTCTATGATTTATTTTAGAAGTTTGTTTCAGATGAAGCACTTTGCCTTGTTGGACCTCAATTTCCCCTTCTTGAAGCACAACCCTGGCCATAGACCCAGATTTCACTTACATCCCACTGCCTAAACCTCAAAGTTAAAAGGAAATGATGATCCAGGATGACTGAGCTGGATTCAAAACCTATTAATGTCTTTATATTCCAGAAAAAACAAAAACCCAAAAAACCAACAACTGTGGCCAGCTCGAATAAATTCCATCGACCCGAAATCTTCATATTTCATGAAGTCAGCCAAGAACCAGAGGTATTCCTGGTGCCAAAGAAACTGTGCTGGGGATTTCCCTTTTCCCCCCACCCTTCCCACTGCATCACATCTGCTCATCCTTAAATCCAGCAGGGCACAGAGGAGGGAATATGAAGTTGTGGGAAGTGTTTCTCCAGGACATGGGTGACAGCAGGAGTGTCCTGTCCCCACCACCAGCCCACAGCTGCCAAAGCAGGCTCGTGCTGCCCACGTACTGCCAGATGCTGAACACGCATCTGCTGGTTTTATTATGTGAAACAGAAAAATTAATCTTTTAACAGGGCCTTAAGTATACTTTAGGTGTTTATTAAAAAGTGTAACTAATTAACAGACCTTCTGCGCACTTGGATGTACAAACAAGCCAAGATAAGAGCGTTGTTTGTCTTGTGCTGACTGATCTGAAGCACTCAGATAATTTCAGTAGTCCTGATGCTGATTATGCAGCAGCAGCATTGACAAGGCAGCACTAATTCTTGCTATCTGCTAATGCAGGGTTACCTGGAGGGACCCAACTCTGCACGTGGAGCGTGGAGGTGGCAGGATCCACACAGCAAAACAGCTCTGACTCCACTGGGCTGTGCTAATATATATATTTAAGTTCTGATTGTTTTAATCTGCACTAAAAAGAGGCGTTTGTGCAGAAATGAAAAGCTAAAATGCCTCCAGCAGATCAAAACTCAAATTATTATTTATTGCCCACCACCAAGCTGCTCAAGACTCCAGGCCATTGGTCAACGCTGCTATTTTAATATTTAACTCCTGTTTCACTCAAAAAGCAGAGGAGAAGTCAGAACCTTTGTTTTAATGAACTCCCCTCTTCTTCTTTGCAATTAAAGGTGACTCGTTCAGGTCTTGTTAATCACCTTCAGAACCTCTGCTGCATCAGGGAGGATTACAGCTGCACGTCCAAGCTCTACAAGTGACTTGAGAAGTCACTGAAATTATGTGTATCATTTACTGTGGCCCAGTATAAACTGACAGCAGAGAGCCCTGACAGCCATCAGGACGTGGCATCTCAGCTCTGCTCACACAAAGCAGTAAACATGGAAACAGCTCAGCACAGGATTAGTAAAAAGCATCAAAATCGCGACATATTCCAAACAACTTTTACCAATTACCCAACTTCATTAAAATTCAAACCCACACGAGCTTTATTGGCACTCAGATACACTTCAAGCAGTTGCCTGGACCGCAAGCAGCTCACTTTTAAAACTGCATTTTGCATCTATGGGAAGTACTCCAGCCCAGGTTTGGTTTCACAGCTTGGTGGTTCCTCCAGCTGCGTGTTTCACTCCTGCTGGCCCAAGCTCACCTGTGCTGGGACATAATGTCAGAAATTCAGGTGACTAAATTTAACACAGGCTTTTCTTCCATTTAGGAAGATTTTACCCATTATAGTCTCAGATAAATTAGCACCATTACCAGTCAGTTCCATCCCCAGCTATCAGCAGAGGGAGGAAATTCAGGTCTGGAATTCGGCTGTAAGGACACCAAGCCCTTCACTTTTCAATCACGGCATTAATGAAGTTAAAGCTCCCAAAACCACCCCAAACACGTGCTGAAACCTGTCACTCCCTAAAAGATTCCAAACCTCCCGAAATTAAAACTTTATCCTCCGTTTCCCCATTAGTTACATTCTCCTCACCAGTCCAGGTATCTTATGAACGCCGGGTAAACGAGAGAATTGCACAATCCGTCAATAAAATAAACGTATTTTCAACTCCTGTCCAGATGACTCAAGTTGTCAGTAAAAACTGCCACCAGCGCTGCGCTTGCAGAAAAATGTCCATAAATGCATTATTGCGACTGGCAGATCGATGTCCATAATAAAAACAAATAGAGTTAACAAGTGCTGGCTCCTCCGAGTTATGCCACGGCTGGGATGCGTTTCCAGCCTCCCCGACAACTTCTGGGAACGGGCAGCGCAGCGAGAGGCACCTGCTGCCTGCTCCAGCACTGCGAGCAGGGAGCGTCCTGCTGCAGGAAACCTCTGAGGTGCTGGAGGGAATATTAAAGCCTTCAGGATGGATTTGAAAGTTTCAAACACGTTCAGAATTTGATGTGGGAACAGAGCCCCCTGCTCGAAAGGCTGAAGCACCTGCCCATCATGATGCTGGGAAGGTGGTGTTCCCCAGGAGGGTGCCCAGAGCAGCTGGGGCTGCCTCTGGATCCCTGGCAGTGTCCAAGGCCAGGCTGGACATTGGGGCTTGGAGCAGCCTGGGACAGTGGGAGGTGTCCCTGCCCATGGCAGGGGGTGGAATGGGATCAGCTTTAAGGTCCCTTCCAATCCAAACCACTCTCCGATACTTTTCTGTGAACTATGAAATGAGAGATTTTAACAACTCACAAGCAGAAAGGCTTTTCCTTTCAGAAATTAACCGTAATTTAGGTCAGCTGTGTCCCAGGCAAAACAGCTGACTGCTCTGGAGGCTGTTTAATTTTAACACCCCAACTCACCTGGACACCAACTTGTTCCCAGGAAGCTCTTAAAGCACCAACACCTGAACAACCACCCTGCTGAAGCCACCCTGCAGCCACCATAGGTGAGGATGTCACCAGAGGTGGAGGACAAGGCTGACAGGGAATTATGGACTGCCAGACCAGGCAGCACCCCGAGGGTTAATTCATAAGCATCAGCTGTTCTCCCTCCTCTGAAACCCTTCTTGTATAGGAAATAACCCACTACAAAAACAGCCATCCGTGTCTTTGACATGTTCTCCTTTGCATTTTTGGCATCACTGCTTCTCCTGGGTGCTTCCCCCGTCACCAGCCAGTTTAACCAGAACTGCTCAGCTGCAGCCCTTCCACGTTCCCATAACAAACTCCCTGCTTTTCCTGCACAAGCCCTTAACTCAGCCATGCAGGGCAACCCAAGAACCCTCCCAAAGGGCAGGAGCTTCTCCTGCAGGCTCCGATCCCCTCAGTGATGCCATTACCTGACCCTCTGCATACGTGAAGCATTAAACGGCGCTGACAAGTTAATTACGGAGTTATCAGGAGGTAAAGCAGCCACGGCAACACAAGTTGCACTCCAACTACAACAGTTTCCTACAGAGCTTCTGTTCAGTTGCTGGAGTAATTGGTGTAATTAACTCGTCATGGGCCAGAATGCAGATAGGAATTGCTAAAGCCATCTCACGAGCTCACGCAGACACATCTTTTCCCTGCTAAAACTTGAAGCTTTTGGTAGAACTGTCCATATTCGGAACATTTCCGTTTGAAAACAAAGCAAACAAAACTTTCACTAGGAGAAATTATGCCACGGACTGACAAAATTCACGAGAAAATGATGTTTTTACAAGTTTCTCGCATTGAAGGGGAGGGGTTTGGCCCCAGAAAGAATAAGCCCACATCCCCAATTTCAGCCCCCAGTGCAGCAGGGAGACAGGCAGTGCTTGGAAGCCAAAACCTTCAGCAGGTTCACAAAGGAACTCTGTAATTCCAACAGAGCCCTGCAGATGATGAGCCTTGTGCAGGGCGAGCACAAGCCCGGACACAAAAGGTGGCTGAGAAATGACTGTCACAGCCTCAGTGTAATGCCCCAGTACATAAAACTGAGATCCTTCAAAGTGAAACACCACAGAGACTGCACCTCACCATTCAGTAAGAGCTCCACTCCGCAAAAATAAGATACACACCACCAAAAAGAAGGTTTATTTGGGAGGGGCAAATAAATTAAATAGTTCTTTACATTTACTGTGCTTTAAAAGCTGCACGCAGTTACATTATTGCAATTATTCAAAAACACCTGCAGAGCTTGGCTTTTGTATCAATGGCAAAAGGATACTTTAACCTTAATATTAACTCGCTATGTATTACAGAGGGGGTCAGGCTGGGAGGGACCAGAGCGGGCCATGCGGCCCCGCCTCCCTGCTCCAGCAGGGCCATCCCCGAGCACGTGGCACCGGACGGTGCTCACACACTTCTGGAATATTCCCAGTGAGGGAGACTCCACGGCCACTCTGGGCAAGCTTTCGGGCAATTGTTTTGGTGCAGTTTCGTGCCGATCTGCTCAGAGCACATCCAGCAGCCCTGCCGCCCGGCCACCCCCGCACTGCTGCACCCGCAGCCACGCGCGGGGCACGGGACCGCGCCTGGCCCGCCCGGGAATGTCCCCAGGGAGGGAGCTCCGGCCCTTCCCGGAGCAATTATTTCGGTGGAGAATCACGGGAACCTGCCGTGACCCTAGGCCGCTGCCCTCCATCTCCCCCCGGCACTACTGCAAGGAAAACCAGCCCATTTTCGGGCCGGGTTCCCCGCAGCCCCAGCGCCGCTGGGTTTGCGCTGCCCGCGCTCTGCGCGCTCCGGGACGGAGGCTGAGCATCCCCCCCTCCCCACGCTGGGACCGCTCGCCCAGCGGCCGTGCCCGCCTGCCCCCCCTCCGGGCCGCTCCCTGCGATCTCCCTGGCTCTCCCTGTTAGTCCCGGCGGTGTCTGGCTGTCCCTGGAGCTCTGGGGCTGTCCCTGGGTGTCCCTGCCGCTCCGGCTGCCCGCGCACCTGCGGATGGCCGCGGCCGCTCCGCGCAGGCCGCGCTGCCGGGG
>VZTA01013976.1:6274-87049 GCA_013398855.1 Mohoua ochrocephala | reverse complement strand
GGGTCACAGGCGTGGGAGAAACGCGGAGTTCCCTAAAAATCCATCCCAAACCAGCGATCTGTGCGCCCTGACACAGCTGGGGGTGTTCACGGGGAGAGGAGAAGGCTCCAGGGAGACCTTAGAGCCCCTTCCAGGGCCTAAAGAGGCTGCAGGAGAGCTGGAGAGAGACTTGGGACAAGCGATGGAGGGACAGGGCACGGGGAATGGCTTTAAACTGAAAGTGGGGAGATTTAGATGGGAAATGGGGGAAGAAATTATTCCCTGGGAGGGTGGGCAGGCCCTGGCACAGGGTGCCCAGAGCAGCTGGGGCTGCCCCTGGATCCCTGGCAGTGCCCAAGGCCAGGCTGGACATTGGGGCTGGGAGCAGCCTGGGACAGTGGAAGGTGTCCCTGCCATGGGGATGGGACTGGGTGGGATTTGAGGTCCCTTCCATCCCAAACCATTCTGGGATTTGCAAAGTCATGGGTAAAAGTCAGGACAGGGAATTAGAGCGGAGCGTGGAAAGAGAAGCATTTGGCAAATACAATTCCTAAAAGGAGACATGGAGGAGATAAAAAGGAGTGAAATGCCAGAGGAAAGTGAACTTACAGTGAGGTTTATTCGAGGTAATAAACCCCAGAAGAACAGGAGATGAAATGCCAGTAAAGTTTGCAGCAAGAAACCACTAATTTTCAAGCTGGAGGATCTTTCAGAGTCTCAAATCTGAGTTACATCAGCAAAAATTTTATGAGTTTTTCTATATGATTCAGAAACTATCACAAAATGGAGGAATCCACGTGGGAAGGATCAGAACAATATTTAAAAAGCCATTGCAGAATTCTGAAAGTCCTTTTTTTCATAGGGAAAATATGTAAATAAACATAGAAATAACAGCATTGACATAGTAGTGCCTGTGTGTTAAATCTGGTTCTAAAATAAATATAAAATAAATACAAAGTATGGTCCAAAGTGCAGAAGGTTCCCCAATACAGTTGAAAATAGTTGTACTGGAGCAACTGGCGTTTACTGATGAGAAAATGAAGCTTTTCCCTAGTTCTAATGAAGCTTGGATTAATGGTCAGTTAAAAGGTGCTGCCACTGCGTGTCCATACAAAGGCAGTGGCTGATAGGAGGTTGATCTTACCTCTAAATAAAAAATCATAAGCTCTCTACTGCATGGGTTACCCTAGAAATAGTTATTCTAAACTGGCTGGAATATTCTCTCCGTCCTGATATCCTTGTCAGAAAAGTAGCCAGTTCCTGAAACTTTATTATAAGTGGAAAACTCCCCAAAATACATATTAATCTTCTCTGCCTCCTCTCCCAAGGTGATCTCCTTATTGCCTGGAGCATGAAAATTGATTATCTTTAATATGATTTTAGTTTGCATTATAACAGGCTTGAATAGGGAATGTAAAATATCCAGACTTTCTTAAATCCTGCCATCTTGGGCTTTGGCAGGGGAGCCACAAGTTGTGTGTTTGCACTATAAAGGAAAGTTTCTCTGTGCCGTTTCCAACTTCGCTGCGTTGGAACTTGATTAAATGTCATGTATTCCTGTTTAGGAACGAGGTGGAAAAGGTGCTTCTGGCCAGTGTTCGTTCTGCCCTCGGAATTATGAACATCTTATTCAAATCTCCAACCCTTCTGCTGGCCAGAGGTGGATCTTTGTGACTTCGAGTGTCATTTCAACCACTGAACTTTTGATTTCCAGTCCTTTAACGGTAAGGGACTGCGCCTTGTTAGATGTGTCTAATTTTCTCCCTGGGAGAATTCCTGCATTCAGTGGTGACACATCCAGTCTAGTTCGCTAATAATAAAGCTTATGAAGGAATTTTGGGAACACTGACCTTGTAAGAAGGTACAGAATTTCTAAAGTGTTTTTCAAGTCATGTGCAATATCTTTGTTTTTCATTCCGGGCATTTTCGCTCAGTTTTTACTTAAGTCTGCTGCTTATAAGACATTGCATTTCCTTTAAGTTTACTTGTTAATTGCTCATTCAACGTGGCATTTTCAGGGACAGGATGGTATTTCCTCAGGACTGGAACATCTGTCTGCAGTTGTTTTCCAGCACCAGCACGTGAATTTGCATCCAAGTAACCCAAGGCTTAAACCAACACGTGAACTTTGCTGTCAAAGATTATGGTGGAGCGGGATGGAAGACTAAAAAGGAAAGGTTTTATTAAATGCCTCGAGATGTCAATTCACAAATATTTCAGCCTGGATTAAATTCCTTGTTGAGGACTAACCTCTGGAAGCATCTCCTTTCTGCAACATCTGCTGTGGAGGAGAGACTCGGGCACTGGAGCTGGAAGGACCCTCTCGCCAGGCAGAGAGACAAACAGATGGAGCTCAGGGAAGATGCAGGATTGAAAATCACTGTGGTTTGGACCTCACTTGGAGGTCTTTAATTTTCCCCCGGAGAAAATGGTCAGATTGGAGCAGAGGCATAAAATACTCCTGCCTTTGTGTGTGTGTGCCTTACTGAGTCAGAGTCTGGCCTGGAGCACTTCCTCTGCTCCGCCGGCCTCTCCTCAGCTGCAAAGAGCCCCAGCGATGTCACCTGGTGTGAGTTCACTCCAGCCAGTAAAGAAGGCTTGCCTTTCACATTTAGAATCACCAGGAAAAATGGAAAAAAACCAAAAAACAAACCAACAAAACAGGCTGAATGAAACCAGAAACTGTGATTGCGTTTGCCAAGACGCTCGCGTTCTCTCAACAGCGGGGATGTGTCCTGCACATTTAAAGCTGGAAATATCGCTGTCCATGCAGAGCTGGCTGTTTGATCTGGGCACGTTCTGTGCTTTAATTGGCCCTGGAGGAGAGTGTGTGTATGTGAGAACACTCCGAGCCTGGTTTCTTAACAGGTTTTTAATAACAGAAGTAATCTCTTACACGAAACTTTTGTTTGCGGCACGCTGGGAGCTCGTCTCTGTGTTTTAATTGATGTGAAATGCTGGGAAGCACCTGGGTCACTGGGAATCACTGGGAACTGCAGCTTGACGGGTCTATGAGGGCAAGGAGTTAAATTTTGATGGCTTGGGTTGTGATCTGTATGTAAGGAAAGAGGTCCGAGGGTTGTTCTGAAGATGTGTCGTTTTCCGGGGCTCACCCTTCGGTCTGGGTCAGAGCAGTTGGGACATTTCAAACCCCCGTAGTTCTTTAAATTCATTGGAATTCAGATAAAAATCTGTACATTTTAAATTGCCGTCATCTTCGAAATACTTTGTAACCCTCACTAATAAATCTTGTTCCTCTCCTTCTTCCCCCAAAATATTCTCCGAGCTTGTTTGGTACCACTTTCGATGTGGAAGCATGAAATCATCTCCATTGAAGAAAACAAAGAGCAAAATAGGAGTCGGGATATATTGAGCAGGAATACAAGAGGTTCCTGTGCTGGGAGAGGAAGGAAATTGGGTGGTTCGAGGTGTAGAATTACTGGTAAGTTAAGAAAATGTATTTTAGTAGGCAAAGCGTTTTCAGTACTTATGAAGAAGCTTGGGATTGGGAGAAATACGATTTCCTGTAATCAAGGTGCTGGGAGTTGTTTGCCAGCCACTAATGCCTTTAGGGAAATCTCGTAGCAAAGCGTGTAAATGAAAGGGATATTAGCAGAGATTGGCTTCATTTTCTTTAGGGCAAAACTGTAAAAAGTTATGGTGTTTCATATGCCCTACTTCAGGTGCTTTAGTTATCTCCTGGCTGCTCTATTCCAGAAGTTGTTGGAAAATGTTTTGACAATATTGGTGAAGCTCACCCGGTATAAATTTTATCTGTTGTGCTGCAGAGAAATTTGTGTGGTAAAAAGGCTTATAAATGTTAAATAAGAGGAATTTTGGGTCAATAAGACCGCTGATAAATCTCCTGTTAAATTAAGTGTGCCTGGAGTCCTATATTTAGTGGCGCTATTGCCAAATTCCAGCAAGGCTCAAGCATTTCCAATAATTATTACAGCAAAATTTACAGCATATATTTTTTTCCTATTGACATATTAAGCATATTTGCAAGAGAACACATCCTTCAGGGGCCTGGGTAGCTGTAGCCTGGGTGGAGATGTGCCCAACCTTGTAGTCATTGTCAATTATTGGAGAAATAACAGAACTATTGAGGTATTTGGGTTGGGAGGGACCTTAAAACCCGTCCAGTGCCACCCCTGCCATGGGCAGGGACACCTCCCACCGTCCCAGGCTGCTCCCAGCCCCAATGTCCAGCCTGGCCTTGGGCACTGCCAGGGATCCAGGGGCAGCCCCAGCTGCTCTGGGCACCCTGTGCCAGGGCCTGCCCACCCTCCCAGGGAACAATTCCTTCCCATTATCTCATCTAAATCTACCCTCCTTCAGCTTAAGGCCATTCTGCTTGTCCTATCTCTACATGCGCATGTGAAAATATTCCTAAAAATTAATTTTATTTTGGATGAGGATTCCTCTCATTTCCTCCCTGTGCCAGGGGCGGGTGAGGTGCCAACTCTCGTCATCGATTCCTTGGTAGGGACAGAGCCGTGCGTTTACTGGGAGGGACTGTAAATTAAATGGGGTTAATTCCTTTTGGTGCCCCTCACCAAGCCATGTGTGTGCACGTGCGGGGTTGTGAGGAGTCACATATTGCATTCCTAGAATTGAATCCACTTGGAGTTGGTCCTAATGTGCCTCTTGCACCGGAGGAAATGGATATTACGGTTGCTGGGTTGAAAACGTGCGCTCAAATGCATTGGGAGTTTGATACTATTTTTCAAACTGCCAAATAGATAATGTCAGAACATTTCTGAAATGGGATCCTAACATCAAGATATACGGCACCAATCAGCTCACATCAGGCAAAGTACAGCGTAAAGCCGGGGATGGAGGAAACTACTACAGAATTTCCATTTTCATTCCCTATGTCAACAGCTTTGTAACTTACCTAGTAGATTGTTTTATGTTTTCCAGACATATTCTCAGTAGACCACAAACACTACATTCAGCTCAGCCTTCAGAACCCAAAGAATTAGATATGCTGTAGTTTATGAAATGGATGTTTATGAAAGTATCCTTTGTTTGAATTGCTCGAAAACCCAACATGAATTCAAACTTTGACAGCGTAAGCAGAAAATAAGAGGGCCATAGTGATCTCCCAAATGTAGCCTTAACTATTGAGGTTCTCATATTGAAAATGCAATTTTCTGTCTCGATGTTTATGAATGTCTTCAAATTCCCTTTCATAATAGCTCCTTTTTGACAGGCCTTTTCCAACTCTGAAATATGAGAAGAAAGGTTGCTGCAGAGTGTAGAATATACCATTACAGGAGGTGCACCTCTGTCCCTCAAGCCAACCGCGCTCCTTGGGAAGGCACGGATGATGTATGCACGTGGAGGAGCTCGCAGAGCCCGAGATCCACTGCAGAGAAGCAGGATTCTGTTACTGAATCCCAGTCAGTTCACTTGCTAAAATGCACTGTGACACTTTGGGGAGCCTGTCCGTGTGAAATGTATGAATTCTGTGTGATTTTATAAACCGGGTATAACTCCGGCCCCGCGGAATCTTCCGAGTGCTGGCGACCCTCATCACAGAGTTGCTGAAGAGCAGTCAGAGCTGTTAACGTGGAGTTGCTCTCCACAGGCAGGAGTGTGTGTTCTGTTTGGGAGAGGGCCTACCCCGAAGGAATCCAGTTCCCTCTGGATCACCTGTGTGCAATTCTTGCATTGTCCTTCTGCTTTTGTGAGCATCTGGTGGCAGCTGAGGGAAGAGTCCCTCGGGAGATTTCATCCTGAGCTGGATCCTCTCCTCTGCTCTGGTGGGGTCTCACCTGGAGGGTTGTGCCCAGCTCTGGGCTCCCCAGCACAAACAAGACCTGTTGGAATGAATCCAGAGGAGGCCACGGAGCTGCATCAAGGGCTGGAGCCCCTCTGCTCTGGAGCCAGGCTGGGAGAGCTGGGGGTGCTCACCTGGAGGAGAGAAGGCTCCAGGGAGAGCTCAGAGCCCCTTCCAGGGCCTAAAGGGGCTCCAGGAGAGCTGGAGAGGGACTGGGGCCAAGGCCTGGAGGGACAGGACAAGGGGGAATGACCTTAAGCTGAAGAAGAGTAGGTTTAAATTAGATATCATGAAGAAATTCTGTCTTCACTTCTTGTCTTAATAACATTTTCAAATAAATACAGTGTGAGCTGTGAGGGGAGTAGAATTCTGCAGTGACCGAGAATGAAAATAAAATTTAAATGTTTGTCTGGGGTTTTTTTAAGTGTGTCCATGACATGAATTGTCTCATAACAGTGGTGGGACATACCCAGGGTTCCTGTCCCTCACCCCGATCTTGGCTTGGGCCTGGGCTCAGCTCCCCATTCAAACAGCAGCCTGAGTATATAATATATAAATAGATAAAGTGTTTTATAAGTGTGAGAATGGTTGAAATTGCCTTTGGCCTGTGTCCATGCCCGCTCTCAGAGGGTGCTGATGTCCAGGCTGGGAGCAGAGGAGCACACTGGTTAACTGGAACCACGTGCAGGGACATCCCCTGGCTGGGCTGTGCTGGACCTGGCTGTATTCCCACACCTCCTGCGATCTGACATCCCTCCAAAATGCTCCTGAGGCCACAGTCCAGCAAATCCAGGTGGCAGGTGCACAGCTGGGCTGGGATGCTCCCCTGTGTCCATCGACGGAGGCAAATCTATTCCATGCTCAGCTTTCAAAGGCGGTTTAATAATAAACATTAAAATGCCAACTGACCTGCAAGGGGAGAAAAAAAAATTGTTTGTGACATTAAGCACCTCACATGAAATAAGTCAAGTGAACCTGGAGCAGATTTTAAGCATAAGGAGGTCCCTGGGTGGTGAAGGTGGAGATGCACACCTTGGAAAGGTCAGGCAGCTGCCGACGCCTCTGTGTGCTCCCACTTCTGACAAAAACGAGGTGGAGGCAAAGGCAGCTCCAGAGCCAGCCTGAGGAATGAGAGGGGAGCTGTGCCAGTCAAAAGAGAGGAAACATTTCTGTCTCTGGCAGTGCAGAAAGGCACCAGCAGTCAGGAGGAGCAGGTGAACAAGTGCTTTGCTCCTGAATTTGCGCACCTTGTTTAAAACTTCCCAAATTTCTCCGCTTCTCAGGATGCTTCCTCCAAATTTCTGTCATCCCCTGCCTGGTTTAGCTTTTTCTGGCCTTTATGGAAGCACGAGAGGAAAGCCAGCAGAGTTGAACCCAGTTTAATGGTTGAATAGTTTTATCCTGCTCTGGAACACGGAGCAGAGATCGTTTTCATTCGTTTATTGTTTCAGCACTGGGCAAATACAAATGTTTCTCTTGCGTCCGAGGATATGTTTAATGCTGCTTTTTAGATGTTGTTTTATTTTGCTTGAAACTCCGAATGCATTCTTCCCAGAATTTCTGAGCTCGTTCTTTTAATTTTTTTTTTTTTTGAAGGGTATCCTGTCAGGTTTTGAATACAGGCTTTTCATGTTGCCAGTGAATTGCTTTGATCTGCAGCTGAGAACTGATGAGACGCAGTTTCCTCAGCGCTGGACTTTGCCAAGAGTTCCGAGTGCGCCCGCGATGGATGGATCCCAAAATCGGGACGAGAAAGTTCCTGACTGGACTTTCCAAAGCGAAATCTTTTCCCATTGTCTGAAAACAAAATGCATCTGTGGTTTGGTGGGATGAAAGTGAGTGAAGGAAAAAGGAGCACAGTCTGATGAACGTGTTCTTTGTTTTATTTATGGAGTAATAGCTGGGAAATAAAGCCACATCTTCCTGTATTATTAGGGGAGCTGGCAAGGGAGGATCTGGCAGCACGGAGGGGATAACTGAGGAAAAAACTGCCCCTGAAGTGGTCTTTAAAAATTAATCCTGAAAAGGACAATATCCAGTGATGCTGCAGGACTGGAAAATAGTCCTGGCTGGATTGGAGGAGGTCTCCAGGCCATCCCCAGCTCCTGGACCAGACCCGGCTGCTCAGGGCTTCCCCTCAGTGGGTGTGAAAATCCCCGAGGATGAGGAAGGCTCAGCCTTCCCAGGGAGCCTGTCCTGCGGCTCCTCTGCCCTCCCAGGGAAGACATTTTTCCTGAAAATCCAGAGCTTTTGGTGCCTCTCAGTGCCTAAGTTCAGGAAACGCACACATCCCTTGGGGGGAAATGGGCTATTTGGGTCAATTCATGCCAAATTACACAGCGGGTGGTTGGAAGAGGCGGCCCAAGATTGTTCTCAAAAACACCACAGTTCCTTCAGATTCGGATGAGCGACTCTTTTTAGCTTAACTGCTACTTGAATTCTGCAGCATATTCCAGGGAATAAGTAAATAAAACACCATTCGTGCCGTGGGATCAGCATACTAATTTATGGCCAGATCTGAAGCCTTTTCCCAAGGCAAAATACAATTAAAGCCAGGCAGAACTTGACCCCAGTGAGCACTTCACCATTTGATCTGTGAATTTGACTTTTCTGCATTTTTATTATTTTTATACAGTGGTAAAAGTCTTTCTCCTGCTGGATATTTTACATTGTGCTGGATATTGAATTCCTTGCAGCAAAGGCCTCACCTCTTGAAACCCAATCTTATACAGCGTGCTGTCGAAAGAACTTAATTCTTATTGGGATAACAAGTTTAAAAATACATATTTTTAAAGCAAATCCATGACATTTTTGTTAACCTGGTTCTGACAGTGGTCCAGCAGGAACAGCAGAGGATGAAAAGCGAGGAACAGGCTGAGATCTAATCTGACCCAACTCATTGATTCCCTCCCTGACCTTGGGTAAGCCTTTTGACCTGCCTGGGCCTCAGTCAACTCAGCTGGAAAATTGGGTAAAGAGTGGAGCCTGTTAGAAAACCATCTTCAATTTGAACAAAGATTTCCCGGAGACCCAAAAAAAGGGAGTGGAGCCATTCCATGCAGACATAATTGATTGTGCACTGCACAAGAATAACATCCTGAGCCGTGGGATACCATGGATGACATCTCATTCGTCCTGCCGTGGCTGGGTGGTCTCTGGGTCCTCTTTTCCTGTCTCCAGAGCTGTGTTTTCCCTTTCCCAGCATTGGTCTGGCCGTGCCTGCCCTCGGTGGGAATGTGGCTAAAATACTGCATGAGCCTAGGAAGGTGGTGGGGAGGAATTATTCTTCCTGTTTGGATTGGAGTCAGTGAGGTAAATGATTGTCCCCTGGATTCAGCGTGACCTGCGGTGGCACCACCTGCCACAGTGTCACTAACACATAAAACTGAAATCAGGGATTTACTCAGAATTCGTAGAATTGTGGAATTGTTTGGTTTGGAAGGGACTTCAAAGCCCATCCAGTGCCACCCCTGCCATGGGCAGGGACACCTCCCACTGTCCCAGGCTGCTCCCAGCCCCAATGTCCAGCCTGGCCTTGGGCACTGCCAGGGATCCAGGGGCAGCCCCAGCTGCTCTGGGCACCCTGTGCCAGGGCCTGCCCACCCTCTGAGGTTCTCCTGAGGCTTTCCAGAGTCTCCTGGCTCTCCCAGACCAGGTTTCCTGCCACCAACCTGCCATGACCAAGAGGAAGGTCCAGCTGCAATCCCAACGCGAAGCCTCGCGAGTAACCTCGAGCAGGATCCATTCCCAGCCGGGGTCGATTGGCTTCGTCCCCATTCCCCCATCCCGAGGGGAGCCGCCCATCCCAGCCCGCTGCTGGAGCCCCCCCAGGAGGGCTGGGAGTCGGGGGAGGCGAGCCAAGGGCACTGCCATGGCATGTGGCTCCCGGCACGCGGAGCTGGCGGCGGCTCCCGGCCGCGTGCGGCGGCTCCCGGCTCTCCCGGCTCTGGCACTGTTTGTCCTGGGCACGGGCCAGCTCCTCCGGCCGGTGCCAGCATGTTTCAGCTATCCCGGCCTCGCTAATCTATTCTCCATGACCCACGCTGGAAAAATGACCGTTTCCTTTCCCCAGTTCCCACATCTGCGATTTGTTTTGCTCTCTTTGCCTCTGCCGAGATTTGGGAAGGAGTTCAGGAATGCGGGGCGCTGCTCGAACCCAGGCTGACCCCCGAGGCTGAGTGGCATTTCTCTGGCAAGGCCTGGAGGTAAATAGTGAAGGGGAAATGGGCATGTTCCTTCACTTCCACGTGTGTACTTCTAGTTGTTTTTCAATAAAAATAAAGATTTTGCTCTGAAATGTTACCCTGGAGTAGGAGGGACCTGGTATTTCCCATGGAAACCAGTAAATCCTGCTCTGCCTGTTAATTGGCTGTCGTTATCCTTCCGTGAAATGGTTTAAACTTGAACATTAATATTAGGTGCAAACACCTAAGAAAAAGTCACTCCTACCAGCCCAAATGAAATTAGTACGTGAGAATGACATTTATGTTGGAATAAAATCATCACTGTGCCTCATATAACATAATATAGCTGTAGATTTTGCATCACAAAAAAAAAAAAAATTAAAAAAATATCCCAGGCTCTGCTCTCTTTAGAAGTGCAGGCACAGAGAAATAAAAATTTTGCCTGAAAATATTCCGTACTTTTAATGGACTATTCTGAAAAGGTGTGTTCCATTTTGAAGGCACGTTTAGCAAGGAAATTTGAAAAGCGGTGAGCACAAACACAGTGTAGAAGCAAAATGCGGCGAGAATTTGCAGAAAAACCACAAAATATTGCAGTTTGAGAGGGGCTGGAGGATGTGCAGTGACCAAGAATTCACCCAATTTTTTTTCCCCTTCTTTTTTTTTCCGAAGAGAAAAGGCCTCGATCCACCTCCCTGAATGCGTTTCCTTGTTACCCCTTTTAATTGGAAATAAGTGATTGCAAAATTTTTTAGGCCTGTGCGGATATATCTGCACCCCTGAAATACAGTACAGTAAAACCAATCACATCTTGGGAGAGGTAAACTTGTGAAGGAAGATTAAAGGGAGGTTTAACCAACAGAATTACTGTCCACAAAGATGCTTCCCTGCCTTTTTTTGTAACAATTCCATGGAAATTTGGTGTTAAAATAGAAACTAGAGCTAAAACTGGGATCTAGGTCTACTGCTCTGTATTCCTCTGGGCTTACAAGGCTAAGCAGAAGTAGAGGAATTACCCACAAATATTTGGTGGGTTTTATATCAAGAGCCTAAAATAGCTGGGTACTTACGGAATTAAAGGGAAGGGAATTTTAAAAGAGCTGATTAAAGTCGCTGCGATGCCGCTTTTTAGATTAATGGCCAAGACCGAGGAGCTGCATTTTTGTGATGCTGCGAGGGATGGGAAGGTGATGCAGGAGGAAATGTGGGGGTTTGTGTGCTCTGCCCTGGCTGGTGACACCTCCTGCCCTGTCCTCTCCTCCGAGGTGCCACGTGTGTCATCAGAAGCCCTCAGACAGTTCTGCAAGCTTGCAGTTATTCGTGTTTAATCTGCTGGTATCCCTCTCGTGTGCCTTTTTTTTTTAGCTTTTGCTTCTGGGCAGATTCGCTCCCACCACCGAGCACCTTTGTTGAAGATTGGTTCCCCCCAGATGGATCAGGTTGTGTTTTTTCGAGTTCAGTGTCGTTTGTCACCATTCAGGGAGGGACTCTGGTGGCTGGTGGCTGGGGCTGTTCTCTCTGGCTGTTGTGGGAGCAGAGTCAGAGAGGAGAAGTGCCATGAGCTCATCCAGCTCCGGGGGTGGCTCTGGCTCTGCTCCGGTGGGGGGATCTTTGGGCAGCTCTTTGGATCCGAGCTCCCTGTTTGCTCCACAGGCAGATAAGGGTCTCTTTCATGTGCTGGAGCCATCAGGAAAGGAAAATCCAACCCTCTGGTGGAATGGCTCCACCATTGTGACCGGGAGACCCTGCACAGCATCAGTTGATAGTGCCTGTCTGTGCTTCAAAGAGCTGTGACGGTGACAACAGCGGCTCAGGGCTCGTGGCCTGGTCTGGAGTCCTCTGTCCATCCTCAGCCAAGCACCACATGGGCACAGAGTGTTGGAAATACAGGAATTTCTGGCATAATGCTTAAATATGGAGCTGTTTTGTGCAGAGTGAGAGGCAGAAGTATAGCGAGAAAGTGATCAAAAGTCCTTAATTTTGGGAGAAAATGAATACAAATAGTTAAAATAAGGGGATAAATCTTTTCTCACTGAAGTCAGTGCAAAAGTCCCTTTAAATTTTTATAGACTCATGGAATGGTTAGAGTTGGAAAGGACCTTAAAGCTGATCTGGTTCCACCCCTGGGACACCTCCCACTGTCCCAGGGTCCAGCCTGGCCTTGGGCATTGCCAGGGATCCAGGGGCAGCCCCAGCTGCTCTGGGCACCCTGTGCCAGGGCCTGCCCACCCTCCCAGGAAACAATTCCTTCCCAATATCCCACCCATCCCTGCCCTCTGGCAGTGGGAAGCCATTCCCTGGGTCCTGTCCCTCCATCCCAAAGTCCCTCTCCAGCTCTCCTGGAGCCTCTTTAGGCCCTGGAGCCTTCCCTTCTCCAGGCTGAACACCCCCAGCTCTCCTGGCCTGGCTCCACAGGACAGGTGAAGAGAAAATCTGGGCTATTTGTGTTTGTGATCGGTGCAGTTTGTGGTGACAAAGTTGCTGCGTGGAAGGAAGTTTTGCACCTAATTTTCTTCAACTTCTTGCTGTCCCTGTATTTAACTGTGAGTACCTGTTGGTCTGTAATGGTTTTTTTTCCCGTGCTGGGACATTTTTCTGGGCATGTCAAAGCACCATAACTGCAGTAGGGTCCTGCCAGTGCTCAGTTCGATTAAAATCAGTGATATTTGTAAATGCTTTTGGTATTTCTTTTTGAGATGTGAGTGGGGGTTTTGTTCCTTTAAAAATGTGTCAGGAGATTCATCACAGTGAGAGTGTCCCTTTATCAGCAGGAGCAAAGAGGATAGAGAGAGCAGGTAGCTCTGTTAGTGTAACTACAACCAAAAAAAAAGGCAAAATATGGAGAAAAAAATGCATTTAAATACTTTAGTCTCATCAGACTGACTGTCTTCTAGCTTAGGAACTAATTGAGGAGAGAATGGAAGCATAAAAGCACTTCTTGTTAGAGTTAGAGAAGTAATTAATTGATCAGATGTTGTTTCTTCAGCAATTACGTGATATTCCCCTGTTAATCAGTTGAAATTTTTGGTGTCAGTATCAACATCCAACATCTCTCTGTTTTCCACAGCGGATGAATGAAGTTCTCTCCCTTCTCCAGGGGACCTGTGGCTGGTTCTGACCGAGGCTTTCCGGGAGCGTTTGTCATGTCACAAGTGCCGAAGAACTCTGCAGGCTGGAGACTTTTCCATAATTAAACTCAGTGCAAAATAAAGGGAGATCTTCATCACACTTCTTTGTATTCCTATAAAATCTGTTGCCATGGGAGCTGGCATTGAATAGCAAGGTAGTGGAAATCCAGAGTGTTACATTACGTTTGCCCTGTAGCCACAGGAGGGTCCCTTAAAATAAAGTCGCCTTTTATCTTTGCTTTCTGAATAAACATAAAACTAGATTTTTAGTGCAAAATCCTGATTTCAAGGTTATTGATGCCAGACTAAATTAATACAGTCTGTGCCATAGCATACAAAATCCCCAGCAAAGCCAGGGATACTCCTGTCTTTTGAAAGCTTGACATTTGTTTTTCATAATGAACTTAAAGGTCACCAGCTACAGATGAATCAGGATACCTGCTCGAGTTTACATTTACATGCATTTTATTTTATTCCCATGTGCACTTTTTATGAGATCCATCACTGGAATAAAACTGTAGCGCTCTCTTATTATCCGGGTTTGATGGTCTAGAAGAGTTATCAACCTGCTGCCTTTAGGAGCAGCGCCTCGGCTCCCGCGGCGCCGCCGCGATTCCCGCTGGGATGGCCGCAGGAATGGCCGCAGGAATGGCCGCAGGAATGGCCGCAGGAATGGCCGCAGGAATGGCCGCCTTCTTTCCCCAGCGTCACCGCTGATCCCACCTCTAAACATGGCATTACAAAGTGTCTCTCTGTTCCTAATCCATGATTCCTCGCCTCCTGACGCCCTGCTCGATCCCTGGAATGCTGGCGACTCCGTCCGAGTTAGTGAAAAATGCTTTGTGGGTGTTGATGCTTCTTTAATTCCCGTTTTATTTCTGCAGGAGAAGCTGTAATTAATCAAACCCCAACTTCCAGGGATTCAAAATGCCTCATCCAGCCCTAGAATGGATGTCTCCCATCTCTTCTGCATATGAATTTTTGTTTTTGCTCAGCCTAGCAAGTGACCTGTATTGCTGCACGGATTTTTTTGAAACCAAATAACATTTTATACTTTTACCAAAATACCTGTGGAGCTGACAGAGCATGATGCATTCATTTTCCTTGATTTTGTAGTGAGGGAAAAGGCTAGCATGAATAATTCAAAAATAATGCTGAGACTGTTAAGATTTAGTACTGGAGAGGTCATCACAGTTGGGAGAATGAGCTAGGAGACTATTACTATTCCACGATCTTTGAATCTCAAGGTGACATCATTATTATTTCTCTATATCTATAATGTGGCGCTGCAACCAACTCATTGCAGTGTTTCTCATGTAGGGGAGAAAGATCAATTACATACAGACCTCGAAATGTGAACTATAAGCATAGTGTCCAATAAAACTGTCATTAACAGTCACCACAATTTTAACTGTGTGCTTCCAGGTCAAGCTGCTTTAAAAATGATAACTGACATTGAAAGGTTGAATAAAGAGCGCCCGTTCCGAAGGGAGCGGGGCTGCACCCAAATAAGTTGTCATTAGCAAATGGGCTAATTCCCTCCTTCAGTTTACAGCACTCAGCATTTCCCTCGTTGTTTCTGGCTGTACATCCACAGAGAACTCTGGAAAAAAGAAAAAAAATCCTGAGTTTTCCACATGATCAGCATCAACAGTGGTCCTGGGGATGCAGAGAAAGCGTCCCTGTGCAGTTTAATTGTATTTATTCCTGTCTTGGATGAGAAGCTGAGAGATGTCACTCAACTGGAAGCTGTGTTGTGGCGGTGCTTTAACCGTTACCTCACCTCTCGGTGTGCCTGTGGAAGCCCGAGTTATCCAAAATAAACACTCCCTGATGAATATGGGGAGTAATGTATGCCAGGAAACAGCCGCCAGGACTTCAGAGGCGCCTTCCATTGGGCGAGCGCTGCCTTGTGTGTTTAATTAAACATCCCTTTTCCCTTGGAGAATATCCCTCAAGACTGCAACTCTTCCCATAAACACTCTTCCGACATGTTTTGTTTTCTTTTTTTGTAATTTTCAGATGAGTCTGAGAGATAAATAAGGCGGCTTTCATAACGAAATTACAGAGGAAAAGGGTTGGTGAGCCACCTGTTCTGAACACGAGGACATTTGATGTGAGTAGAGCTCGAATGTTTGTAAAAAACGTGCTGCAACTCTTTGAGGCTGTGATTCCTCCTCTGGTTTTGAAGGAGCAAGCTGCTATCCTGCTCTCCTAGTTCTTTCCAGTTTTCCTTGTGGGGTTTAGGCTTGCAGCACTGGGAGGACTCCTCACTCCTGCATAGCTGGGCACGGAGGTGGTGCAGGACGAGGAGCATCCCAGGGCTGTGCCTGCCTGGCTGGGGGCTCCAGCAGATCCTGCCCTTCCCAATTCTTGCTTCCTGCCTGTATTTTCCCCTCTTGGCTCCTTCAGAGCCGTGATCCGCAGCCGGGAACACTCACGGCACCTTACTACAGCCAGGGAGCTCCAGTAGCTGCTCCAAGGGGGTCTTTCCAGGACACTGATGGCTCTTGGACAGCCAACAGCTCCTCCGTGTTTTGGGCCTAAATGGGCTAAACATTGGTGGCCTTATTTTCCTGATTTCCGATTTACATCATTTCTATGAATTAGGTGTTTTTACCATACAGCCACAGGCTGGTTTGGGTTGGGAGGGACCCTAAAACCCATCCAGTTCCACCCCCTGCCATGGGCAGGGACACCTTCCACTGTCCCAGGCTGCTCCAAGCCCTGTCCAGCCAGCCCAGGAACACTTTACAGTGCTATAAAAAATATTAATATGACAAAGAAACCTATACAAGGAGCAAAGAGATGAAAATGTGTGAAAATTGAAGAGCCTTTGTTATTTTGCTTGCCAGGCTTTCTGGTGTGCACAGCTGGAAGGAGAGGGCACTGTGGCAGGACTGGGGGCTCCAGCCCTGCTGAACCAAAAGATTAAGAGGAGATTGGTCAGAGAAATCAAAATTATAAAGGCTGGGAGAGACGTGATCCTGCGGCAGGAAAAATAAAACAACTGTGAAACAATGTCTCTCTAATGACTACAGGAAAATTAAAGAGAGAGCAACGCAGCAGCTTCCTGGGTATTGCTTTTTTCCTGCTCAATCAAACATTTATTTTAATTTTTAGCTTTTGGAGGAAAGCCACATGACTTCAGCTGCACTTCGCCCTCGTTACGCACCCTGAACTGCCGGGATGTTTGTCAGGGTGCTGCACACTGTGGGGCTCATCCTCTGCAGTGTTAACCCAGCAGTGATTGACTCCTGGGCCTGATGCACTGCCCTGGGGATCATTTGGGAGGGCCAGGAAATCTGAGCATCATCACCAACAGGGGTGGGCTTGTTGGACACCTAAGAACTGCAGATCAGAGAATCGTGGAATGGTTTGGGTGGGAAGGGACCTTAAATCCCACCCAGTGCCACCCCTGCCGTGGGCAGGGACACCTCCCACTGTCCCAGGCTGCTCCAAGCCCCAATGTCCAGCCTGGCCTTGGGCACTGCCAGGGATCCAGGGGCAGCCCCAGCTTCTCTGGGCACCCTGTGCCAGGGCCTGCCCACCCTCCCAGGGAACAATTCCTGCCCAATATCCCATCTAAACCAGCCCTCCTTCAGCTGGGAAGCCATTCTGCTTCTCTTTTTCCTCCATCCCATGTCCCAAGTCCCTCTCCAGCTCTCCTGTGGCCCCTTTAGGCCCTGCAAGCGGCTCTGAGCTCTCCCTGGAGCCTTCTCCTCTCCAGGTGAACACCCCCAGCTCTCCCGGCCTGGCTCCAGAGCAGAGGAGATTCTATGAGAGCAGAGAAAGAAACCAATTCATGGCACAAACACTGAGATCTCTGGAGACTTCAGCTTGTTTTTGTCCTCACCACGGCCCCTCCTGTTTTGGGGCCACCACCCCACAGCAGCAGCTCCATTTCCTGTCGGATTTATATTCAGGTGCTGCGGTGACGGAGCTACAAAATATGGGATTCTGCAGCTCCAGGGCCAATTCAAATGGGTCACCTGCTGTAGGATTTCCAAACTCAATATTGCCCTGATTTGTGCTATAAGGTCTCCCGGAAGAGTTTTGCTGCCAGTTATGCCTTTCAGATCACCTGAGGATTTCCTTTGGAGCTCACGTGCTCCCAGCGTAGTGCTGGGCTTGGCTTGGAAAGGCCATCTGGCTACAGGGGATCTTGCTTGAGATTTAAAAAGCATCATAATAATTTAATAATAATGAAACCTTGTTGACAAAAACGGTGTTTTTGCAGAGCCAAGCAGGGAGGAAATCCTCTTTCTGCCAGAGTTTGGGTTTCATAATGTGTTCTGAAACAACACTGGAGCCCTTTCAGAAGAGGGAAACTTATGGTGCGCTGTTCCCTAAACCATCCCCAAAAACCACTGAAACAAGTGCTCTGAATGGATTCTTTGTTCATCAATGTCCAAACTAGAAACTCCATCAATTAATAATGAATTTGGAAAAAGTGTCGAAAAGCTGCAATAATGAGAAATTGCTTTTCCCATGGAGGACATTCTGTGCCCAGTGCCTGGTGAAGGACGGGATCCTGTTACCCCCACCAGGAGAGAAGAGGAAGGTGGCAGAAAAGGAAAGGCTGAAGAGAGTCATTAAACCTGTTTATCATTAAAAATAAAAAAAAAAAGCACAAGTTTGTGCCTAGCACAGGAATGCAAAGTGCAGCGTTCAAGGAAATGTAAACACAACTGCAACTATTTCATTTCATGGGAGGTTTTTGTTGCTCTCCTATTAAATTTAATGGGTTGCCTCATGAGAAGCAGTTCATTAATATGAATATGAAGAGCACGTTTCAACCTGCAAACTAAATAACACAAAGATGGGTGATGTTGATTTTCCTTTGCTTTTTAAAAATATGAACTACTGCCGTGGAAGTAGCTGGAGCCTGGGGATAGAGCAGGGAAGTGGGAATCAGGGGGCCGTGCTTCTCATTCCACTCCGTGTCGGATCCCTCTGATGTGAACCCGGGCAAATCAATTAACTGCTGTTTGCTTTGGTTCCTGAATCAGGTTAAATCAACGAACACTGCACTGCTTATTGGGAGGCTAAATAATTAGAATTAATTATACTGGTTTCCACGAGCATCACAAGAGTGCCTGGAGTGATGGGCAGTGCTGGGGTGGGGCTCCAGGGCTCGGATTTGGGATGCTTTGGTGCCCTGGAGTCTGGGCTGAGCCAAAAGCTTCACCCCGCTGGCGTGGTTGCATTTATTGGTGATGACTCCAGAGCGACCCTGACCATGGAATTCGGGATTTCCAACGTGCCTGCCCATGGGCAAGGCTAAAAGGAGCACTCCCACATCCTCGGTTCCCTTTGGAATGATGGACAAGACTCTTCCCCATGAGGTTGTGGCTTGATGGGTTTCCAGGAAGTTGCTACATGAAAAAATAAAAAGAATCAAAAAGAACAAAACACATTAAAAATTAAATTGAAAAATTAGACAGCAAAACAGCCAGGAAGGGTCATATTTTTTTCTCAAAAAACATTAATTTTCCCACATTTATCAAACTAGGATTAATTTTCCAGAAGACAAAGTCCTTTTTGTGGTTTCACTATTTGGCCACAAGGTTAATGCTCACCTGTGAATTGCAGATGTTGTTTAGGGACTGGCACCTCCAGAAACTTCAGCTGTGTTTCTTTATTTGTCACTTATTCATCAGCAAAATTCCTTATGATCGTTTTAAATCCATAAGTAGATGTGGGGTTTGTCTTAAACCCTCCTGGTGGAGTTTATATATGGGGGGGTTTCACAAAAAATTCATTATTATTTATTTCGTATAAAAATGTTTCATAAAATAAATGTTATAACTGGAAAATGCCACAAATTCAGGCTTTACTCCTGCAGCGGGATAGGACCTGTTACACTGCTATAAAAAATTACTTAATTCAGAGTTCCTTCAGCATGAGCCCTCCGAGGTGGGTATTGACCCCTGAGCGGTTCCTCTCCCTTCCTGGTGGGAGCTCTTCTCCTTGATGCCTCCAAGGTTTGTCCAGGTGTTGGAAAACACATAAAGGCAGCCTGACAAAAGTGAAAGAAAAACACAAAATATGTGATTTTTTTAAAAAAAAAAGTTCCCATCTCATTGTAATGGCAAAAAGTGGAAGGAAGATACAATTTATATAAAACAGTGATGGACACAACATTTTTTGATCATTCTTTCTGGAATTGGGGTTCATGAATTAATGAGGTTTTTTTTTCCTGGCCTTATATTTTATGATCTGGTTTTGCTTCTGTGGGTCTCCCAAAATGGGAATTACACTCAATACTGGGACTCCCAGAAAATCGATTCTGTCCATCACCAGCCCAGAATTTGAGTTTTTCCTCTTTCTTTTGTTCTGTGGAGGAGTTGCCATCCTGGTGGGAGCTGCAGAGCTCTGGGATGAATTCATGCCCATCCTTGCCTCCATCCTGGTGGGAACTGCAGAACGCTGGGATGAATTCATGCCCATCCCTGCCTCCATCCTGGTGGGAGCTGCAGAGCTCTGGGATGAATTCATGCCCATCCCTGCCTCCATCCTGGTGGGAGCTGCAGAACTCTGGGATGAATTCATGCCCATCCCTGCCTCCAGCCCAGCTCGGAGCTGGGGTGCCCAGGGGAGCTCCAGACCCAAACCATGACCCACAACCCCCCATCAGCAGCATATCATCAGGAGAGATACTGGTTTGTACTTGGAGGGAAGACTGGAAAAGTCTTGCCTAGTGTGGCAGCCTTGGGATGGATCCCAATAAAGTGAAAAATTTCCTAATAATAAATAATCAAGTTCATTACAAGTCCATAAATCTTCCAATAAGAGTTAAACTTTTAGGATAAAGAACACAGAAATTACTTTGAAAAACTCAGACCTGATCCTCAACTTGCACAAGGCAAAAAGTGTGCAACATCCTACTTTTGTTTTTTATTTTGTTACATTTTTGCTCCGTTGCGCATACTCAGGAGACCCCTTTATTTCAAATTTAAAATAGTCCATGAAAATCTGTATTGACGTAATAGCTTATTAGGCTACAAGCAAAATATTCCCACAACTAATTTTTAATTAATATAGTTCACTGAAAACTTATAAAAGATTCATACATAATATGATAAAAGAAATAAACATCCTCAATACCATGTTAAGCTCCTTTTCTTTGTCAAACATTGGGTTTTTTCCTCTGCTACCAGCACAGTAAAACCTGCTCTTACAAAATTGACTTGTCTGTGGCAGCTCTGTCAGATGTGATATTTTCTGATCCATAAAATGGTGCTTATTAATCAGAGTCAGATTCTGACACCTTTTCTCACTTTGGGCACTGCCTTTCATAAACAGCTTCGGATTTTTAATCCAGGCTTTCCCTGGAGTCACTGTCCCCACGATGTGCTGCTCCAGAGCTCTGGAGGCCACTGGAAATCCTCTCCCTGACCTCCAGGAGTTTTGTGTCACTCATCAAAACAGGCCTGGAGAGCTGGGGGTGTTCACATGGAGAGGAGAAGGATCCAGGGAGAGCTCAGAGCCCCTTGCAGGGCCTGAAGGGGCTCCAGGAGAGCTGGAGAGGGACTGGGGACAAGGGATGGAGGGACAGGACCCAGGGAATGGCTTCCCAGTGCCAGAGGGCAGGGCTGGATGGGATCTTGGGCAGGAATTGTTCCCTGGGAGGGTGGGCAGGCCCTGGCACAGGGTGCCCAGAGCAGCTGTGGCTGCCCCTGGATCCCTGGCAGTGCCCAAGGCCAGGCTGGACATTGGGGCTTGGAGCAGCCTGGGACAGTGGGAGGTGTCCCTGCCCATGGCAGGGGTGGCACTGGGGGGGCTTTCAGGTCCCTTCCCACCCAAACCACTGCGTTGTTCTGTGATTTACGAGTGACAGGATTTTCCTAGAACTGATGTCACCTCTCTGCAGTCACACCAAGGTGAGACACCAGCTCCAGGCTCCCCTCAGTGAGTTCCCTCTGGAGGCAGCGAGAGGTTGCCATCTCCAGGGATGGTTTTTTGGCCACATCCCTGGCCAAGGAAGGTGCGTGCCAGGATTGCTGAGTGGGAAAGTGCCTCCTGTGCAGGGTCGGTCCCACCTGCAGGGGCTGACCCCGCAGAATTTTTACCATCAGAAGGCACAGAGAGAGCTCCTCTGAGAACTGTGAAGGTCTGCCTTGAGCCTTGCCAGTGAGGATGAGCTTCTGTGACCTGTTTGGCACAATAGACTTGACTTTTGCCCTAAAGAAAGCCTCTGTTCAATGGATAGTATCTGATATTGATCGTTGTGCTGCTCTGAGGAGCCCTTTCCTCCTTGCACCCCTCTGTCCCCCAAAGTCCTCCACAGACATAAATCCCGTGTTTCATTTCAGGTTGTCTTTATTTCAGCCTGTGCACCATTCCCGTTTGCACCAGAGGTTTCCGCTGTGGAATTGGACACAAAAGTTAATCTGGGACAGCTCCATAAAAATTGGGGGCTCCTGATGGTGGGGAGGGAGGAATGGGGCACCTTGGGTGGGACTGGCCACAGCTGGGGCGTTCAGTAACAGGGTGGAGGCTTTACTGCTTCATCCTTCCTTGTCTTGGCGAGGACAGGGGAGGAGTTCCACTGGGAGGCCGACAGCCTGGATCCGCGTTTCCCGCGCCGTTATTCCCGGGAGCTGCCGTTCCCCCTGCCAGGGCTCCGCACAGAGGCTGTGCCACGCTTCTCTTGAAGCCGTGATGGTTGAAGATGTTGAGTTTTATGCAGCTCTAATCAAACCTCACTGCTTTTAAGGGAAGGACACTCGCATTCCTGCTGAAACTCTTCTGCTGAACTTCAGCATCGTGAGGCGTTCCCGGGGTCAGAAGGGGGTTTGGGATTTGAGCTCCCTGTGCTGGTGCTCCTGACTGAGGGCAGAAGCTCCTGCTGGTGGGCAGGGGAGGGAACGAAGGCAGGGATTGAGGTTTTTATGGTTTTTAGCAGAAACATTAAGAAGTAAAGACTGAATGGCAGCAGCCCCCAAGGGTGGGCTGAGGGCTCTCTTGCCTCTGGCTGCAGAGCCATCTCCAGGTGTCAGAGAACCTTCCATCCACGCCTCAAGAACTGCCCAAATCACTGAATTCTGTGTCTGAAAGACTTTAAGTATTTCACTGGAGATCTGGTCCATTAAAATCTCCTCGGGGGGCACTTGCAAATGCTGTCCCATGTCCCATTTGTCATCTCAACGGCGTGTCCACGGGAAGAGTGAGGTGAAAATCTTGGCCATCTCCTGGAAAATCTTTCCTAATTAATCCAATTGAGTACCTTAGTCTGAGTCAGGATAACACTATGTATTTAATAGGATTTAGCCCTGTGAATTCTTGATATCCGTAGCTCCTATGTGGCTTTAATATACTCAGCATTTTTCGGGATTAGGTGTTAAGGGCTTGATCCCAAAACGTTTAAAATCAATAGGTGTTTTCCTTTGACTTCAGTGGGCTTTGCTTCAGCCTCTAAATATCAGTCGATACTTTCTGATCTGAGCACAGGAAAATACTTCTCAATCGTGTTTCCAAAACTCTTATTACTTACTTTGCACCACGTAACTTCTTGAACCCTGTGTGGATTTGAATAGGGAAATATTAACCAAAACAATAATGATATTATTAGCTGAAGTTTTAGCTTTTAAACTCAATAAAAAGCGCCGCTGGGTATTCTTTAATGTTATAGAAGAAGAATGATTAATTTAAGGTTCAGGTGCAAGACAAGGTCAGGAAAGAATTGTTACTGTATACAGTGAGCATTTCAAGATGAATTTGTAGTTTGAAGTATCATTTTATGATGCATTTTCTGTTGTGTTATCAGGGGAAGTATGATGGGTGACATACGAGTGATCACAGTGTTTTGGTGCAATGTTCTGTGATGGGCTTTTCATAAAAATTAGCTGACAATGTCATGAGTATACAAGTAAATTTATAGCTTTCATACTGGACTGCCATTCCCAGAGCTATTTCCAATCACTTGGGCTTTTTATTAAGTTTATTGTTCTTTTATTGTTCAGTGGAGTGTAAGCAGTGAGATTACAAATAAATGTAAGTTGCAGCGGGTAGGAAGTCAGGCTTGCAGAATTAGGGAGGATGCGAGAGGAGAGAGCAGAAATTAATTTGAGTCCTAGGGAAAGGGGAGCCCTGACATCCCCTGGCATCGTGTGCCCCGTGTGGAGTCAGGGCCTGCTCTGCCCTCCTGCCACAGACGCCACCAAACAGCCCCAGAACAAACTCTCGCTTGTGCTGCCACGTCCTGACCACTCTTTTTCCCTTTTTTGCTTATTTTTGTTGCCCAGTTCTCTCTCCACTGCCTTTCTTCTCTTACTCCAGCACTTTCTTGCAGCAAAACCCCAACGAGTGAGGGGTGACGAAGTTTCTCCTTTTTGCATCATTCTCAGAACATCTCCAGCATGAAACCTTCAGCATTTATTTCCCTCTCCTTTTTCTCCCCTCAAACAGCGAATACTTTATCATTTTGGTTAATATCCTGACCAGCAGAGCAGAAAATCAGACTCATAGCTTTTAATGACACATTTTCAACTGCAAGTTAGTAAAAAAAAAAAAAATCATTTTTATGTGGTTCTCCAATACTTATACAGACTTGGAGAAACATAATTAAAATTTGTGTTCCTTCTTTGTTATTACTGCTGTGGACTCCACTTAAACTGGATGCTGTTTGTCTGGGCAATCAGACAATAGCTGGAATCCAAAAGCAAATCGATTTGCTGTGTGGCTTGTGCTATTACTTAAGTTATAAATAAAATGATTTTTCCCAGATGGCTCCCTGATGGCCCCGCACTCTTCCCGGTTCCAGCTACAGCTTTTCATCCCCGCCGCGTCTCCCTGGTGCATTCCCGGGCCGCTGCCACCTCCCACCTCACTGGTGCTGGCTCCCGTCTTCCCCAAATGGCCAAAATCTGCCTGGAGTGGAGTGGAGTGGAGCTGAGTGAGACTGGGAGGAGATTTATTGGAATCCCAAGGTGGCCGCAGGGTTCCTCCCGAGGCCAGGCCTTGATGGAGAAGCTGCAAAAGCCCGGCTTAGCTTTGGAGGACCAGTATCAAACCCTACAGAAAGGGCGTTTGAGTTGAGGTTGGAAGGGATTCCAAGGTTTCAGGCCCCACCCTGAGGGCAGGGCCGGGTTTTCCCCTTTCCCTGTGCCAGCTGAAGGTCCCTGTGCCAGGAGATGCCCGGCTTGCATCCCTTCCTCATCCCTCCCTCTGATGAATAACCCCCTTGAAGCCCCTGGTGAAGGATGAAGTGACATTTCAGGTGGCCAAGTTGGCCTCCTAGTTTATTTTTCTAGAGAAAACGTTTTGAAAGCAGAAAGTCTAACTTTGCTCAAGGTTGTGTATTTACTTCACGGGAAAGTTCTCCTTCCAAAAATGTGGGCAGGGCACCACTGGAAACTAAAAATATATATCTGAGAGCGTGTAACACGCGCTGACCCGAGCTTTGCTTTCGTTTTGCCTTTTCAGGATGACTAAAATTGTTAATCTCACATGCTACATTTTTGTAATTTTTTTTTTTTTTAACAAAACAGGGAAGATGTTCCCGGTAATCAGGCAGCGTTCGTAACAGGAGGGAAACAATTATGAGGAAAACAAATATATTGGAAAAATGGCGGGACTAAAAATAAATATTTTTTCCATGAACACACAAGAACTATATTGAGAATTACAGGAGAAAAAAAAAAATCAATAAAAAGTAGTATATAATAGCCATAGAGTTCAAACAAAGTGCATTCATTCCCTAGTCCCTAGGAGGACCCCTGATATATATGTGCAAAACTTAATGAAAATCAGACTTTGTCGTGTCATCAAAAACAGCAAAGCAGTTGGCTGCGTTTTCCCTGGGTTTTGGCTACTCCTTGCTCCATAAATATAGCACCTATTTAAAGGACCAAGCCTTGTTCCCATTAAAGTTGCAAACCTCAGGCAAACTTTGGCACAGTTTGATATTTGCTCGGAGTGTGGTGGGGTGCTCAGTGGGGAGCCGAGAGTGTCCCTCAGGGGCGCAGGTTTGGTGGGATGATCCTGGTGCTCAGATCTCCTTGATCCCGGGGTGTAAAAATCCCAGAATCTCAGAATGGTTTGGGTTGGAAGGGACCCCAAAGCCCACCCAGTGCCACCCCTGCCATGGCAGGGACACCTCCCACTGTCCCAGGCTGCTCCAAGCCCCAATGTCCAGCCTGGCCTTGGGCACTGCCAGGGATCCAGGGGCAGCCCCAGCTGCTCTGGGCACCCTGTGCCAGGGCCTGCCCACCCTCCCAGGGAACAATTCCTTCCCAATATCCCATCCAAACCTCCCCTCTGGCAGTGGGAATCCATTCCTCCTTGTCCAGTCACTCCAGGCCCTTGTCCAAAGTCCCTCTCCAGGCCTCTGGGAGCCTCTCACACGTACTGGTTGTATCTTCTCTGTAGAGTGGCTTTCAGCCATGGCCGTGGCTCTCATTTCTGTGAATATTCACCTGAGCCAAGTGTATTTTGTGGCAATGTCTGTGGTTTGCTTTAGGGCACACAGACTCTTGGACTTAGTTCTGGTTTTAAATGCAGGAAGATGTTCTGCTGTGCTTCCACTCAGGGCCCAGGGATTTACCTCCCGATCCCGTCTGCTCAGGGGAGCCGTGGGGCACAGCCCTGCCCAGAGCTCCCTGTTGGGGCAGGAATGGAGTCGTTCTGTGCCTCAGTCATCCAGGAAATATTCGATTAATTTTTTTCCTGCCTATTATGCAATCGCTGCATTTTTTAATGATCCAGGCACTTTTTCTTCACGTGGAAGTTTCATCAACCCTCTTTCCTCCTCTCCACTGGCACCGAATGTCCCTCAACCATCAACTGAACAATTTTAGGGAAGTCAAAGAAAATCTGAGCTCATTCCTGTGTGATGAAATTTAAGCTGTGAGACCCCAAGCCAAGGCCAGTTGAAGACAATGGGAGCATTTCTGTTTGTTTCCATGGGTTTTGTCAACTTTTGTTCGTGCCAGAGGCCCCTCACGAGTGATGCAATTGGGAATCTGTCCATAGGAGCCTCTGCTTTGCTTCACTTCAAAAAAAACCCCAAACAACCAAACATTTTTATTTTTCCTCATGGAAAGAGTTTGGGAAAGGATGAGAATGGAGACATCAAGTCTGGCTCTGAGCCAGCCCAGCCTGGCCAAGAGGCACATTTCCTACAATTTAGAGATATGCTGAGAAAGAAAACCCATTGTTGTGCCAGGCTTTGCAAGTTATAAAGAAGGAAAAAAGGAAAAAAAGAAAAGAAAAAGAAAAAAAGAAAAAAAAAGGAAAACAAATTTTAAAAATTTTTTTAAAAAGGGAGAAAAGGGAGAAGGAAAAAAGGAAAGGAAAGGAAAGGAAAGGAAAGGAAAGGAAAGGAAAGGAAAGGAAAGGAAAGGAAAGGAAAGGAAAGGAAAGGAAAGGAAAGGAAAGGAAAGGAGAAAGGGAAAAGGAAAGGGAAAGGGAAAGGGAAAAGGAAAGGGAAAGGGAAAGGGAAAAGGAAAGGGAAAGGAAGGGAAGAGGAAGGAATGGGAAAAGGAAAGAGAAAAGGAAACGGAAAGGAAAGAAAAGAAAAGAGAAAAAAAAGAAAAAAGAAAAAGAAAAGAAGAGAAAAGGAGTCAGTAAGCTATAACTTCTTAAATTAGTTTAAAATTAATTCCTAGAACTTTCTTTCCCAGAAGACAGGCTGGCTCCTCCTGCACTCAGTCATTCCCATACAATGGCTGGCTCCAGGGCAGAAACCTTCAACAGCACTTTTGCAACTCCTCGGATGAGTAATCTTTGCTTCTGCCCCACTCTCATGAGGAAGGGATGCTTGAGTAAGAACTGGTTGAAGGGTCTGGCCTGCTGACAGGAGTGCAGGGCTGGGTTGAGCAATGGCTTCTCAAAGTGGTGTCGGCAGCTCCGTAAACTCTGCAGGAATTTCTTCCACAGAGATTTTGGGCACAGGCACAGCGATCAACCTGGGCTCAGCAGGCAACTACTCACAGAATCATGGCCTGGGCTGGGAGAGACCTTAAAGCCCACTCAGTGCCACCCCTGCCATGGGCAGGGACACCTCCCACTGTCCCAGGCTGCTCCAAGCCCCAATGTCCAGCCTGGCCTTGGGCACTGCCAGGGATCCAGGGGCAGCCCCAGCTGCTCTGGGCACCCTGTGCCAGTCAGTGCCTTTCACTTTCCTTCAAAACACAGCCAAATTAATGATCTTACAAATATTTTAGAATTTATCAACTCTGTAGAGGCAGAATGCAAACGTAATTGTGGGCTTGGTGATGAAAAAGGCACACCCTGCTAACAGACCTCCTGTTGGAAGTCTTGGATTATCAAGCTTCAAGATTTCACTGTTAACTTGCAAAGTTTATAGCTGGATAAGCAGCTGGTTCTTTAAATAAGATCTTCCTGACTGCACTCCTCAGATGATAATATTTAGAAATAAACAGTATCTGTGAGTATTTTCACCTTTCTGGAGTTTTTTAATAGGAATTAGTGAGGCTGGATCTCAGGGGACAGCTTTATTTTGTTAAACCTCTAACACATTTTGTTTCATGTTGGGTCTTTGGGAGCTCTAATATGTTTTGGGTGGGTAATGTTTCCATACATTACTACTCCATTCATAATCCATTACTTGGATAATTCCTCATTTGTGAGACCTGGAGAAATTATGGTATTCACAAGCATTTTTTGAATATTTATACAATGTCATAGCAGGGCTTAGGATATCAGTTGGCTGGAGACAAAGGCAGGATCCTCAGTTATTCTCATACTTAAGTACCAGTTTGATTCCTTGGCAAAAATGTAAATTACAATGTTGGAAGGCAAAGAATTATTGAACAAGGGGATTACATTGCAAAGCAGTTATTTCAACAGCTGCTGCCCATAAGAGGGGATCGGAATTTTTCAGGGATGTAATTTTCCCGCGCAGAACTCGTACAAAGTGAGGGTATCAGCACAATTAAAAGGACAAACATCCACCCAATTCTGTGTGCTGAGCTGAGTGTGGGCTGTTCTTCCTTGGGCTGGGAGCTGCTCCCACGTGGAGCAGGAGATGATGGTGAGTTTAGGGGGAGCAGCAGTTTGGGCTCTTGGACAGCCGCGGGCTGGGGCAGTGCAGATGCAGAGTCCCTGGAATTTCTCCTGGTGCTGTTATCCCTGTGGCTCCCGGCCTTCCCACTGCCATTTCTGGCTGGGGGAGTTAATCTTGCTCCTACTTAAAGGCTTTATTTTCTGGCACGGGAGGCTCCTGCCTTCCATCGCCTGAGGACATCCAAGTGTCACCGGGCGGTGAGCGGCTCCTGGGGCGGATCCTGGGATTATTCTGCAGGAAAGGTTAACGGCCACAATTCTGCACGTGGCCATTTCCATCTGAGAATACAAATGGCGTTTACAGAGCAGGGAAAACACGATTCATTTCCCTCCTCAGAGGGGGAAGGTGTGGAGCGGGCCAGGTGAGTGAGTTTCCACAGATCACGCGGGGAACCAGGCTCAAAATCCAGAATAAATACGTCTCCTGAATCCAATTTCCAGTTCCCGGGTAGGAGGTATTTTTCCCTGTCTCCTTCCTTTGTAGCAGGAGCTCTGTTGTGACAATTACTAATGGGTTGCAATCATCGTGGATCTTACACCAGCACGCAGTACAACCAGGAGGTGTAGCAACGAGGCTCCAGGAAATAATCTGTTTTGGCAACCTGACATCCAGGAGAAGTTTATTTTATGTAAATAGCACTTGATTTAGGTCTGAATCATTGCAGAGACTCCTCCTGGTTCTGGGACCTTTTGCTTGGGAGGGGAATTTTGGAAGGGGGACAGAGAGAGGGAAGTGCCCACACAAACCCGCAGCTGGAATGTAGCACAAACACCAATGTGGGACATGAAAATTCCACTGTAGGAATAAATTTTCCTTCTATAAATTGTGCTCTACTCACAGGTGAAAAACATCTTCCCGTGAAGCCAGGAAACAGTAAATAATCCCTTGGAGCAACTGAAGACAGGCACAGGATGGTCCATTGTCTTATCCCAAAAAGAAGAGTTCCACCCTACATCGAGGTGTTCCCTGGGGTGGGCTGATCCCATGTCGTAAACCAAGGGCCAAAATTCTCTGGCATAGAATCACAGAATCCCCCAATGGCTTGGGCTGGGAGGGACCTTAAATCCATTCCATCCCACCCCTGCCATGGGCAGGGACACCTCCCACTGTCCCAGGCTGCTCCCAGCCCCAATGTCCAGCCTGGCCTTGGGCACTGCCAGGGATCCAGGGGCAGCCCCAGCTGCTCTGGGCACCCTGTGCCAGGGCCTGCCCACCCTCCCAGGGAGGAATTCCTTCCGAATATCCCATCTAAATATACCCTTCTTCAGCTTAAGGTCATTCCCTCTTGGCATCCGGGTGGAAATGTGGGATGGAGGTTGTGGGAAGTTGGGATGTGGGGTCCACACAGCAATGGAGGACTTGGGACTGCAGGTGTTTGGGAATCCAGGGAGGATCTGGGGTTTATCTGTGGTAGTTGGATCTGATAGGAAACAGTCTATAAAAAGGCTTTTGCAAACACTGATGGGAATTAGCCCTATGCAGAGAAAATACTGGAAATTATTTAAATTGCAGTGTAAGTATTTACTTTTCCTGGAATGAAATCACGGTGTCCTTGTCTCTCCAAAGCCTCGGTGCCTTCACTGGCAGCTTCCATCTGCCTGCAGTGCCAAACCCAGAGTCATCAGAGGGCTCGACTCTTGGATCAACTTTAGTCACAGCCTTACTAACCCTGCTTAAAAATGGCCAGTTTACTTCACTGAGTTGCTGAAGGATGTCCTGAATGGCTGTTCTGCTGCTCAGTCAAAATGAATGGTGCAGATCCATTGTTTTTAAGGAATATGCCCTGGGTTCTTTGGTTCTTCCTGAGACATCTGAGCTGCTGCAGGGAGCGTTTGGTTTTTTTTCTGTGGGGTTTGAATTTAAGCAGAACTGTTTTTATGGGAAGTGTGATGTTGCTCGCATCGATTTGGCAACTGGGGAGATGGTGTTAGTGGGTGACCTTGAAAAATGTGATAAGTGGCAAGGGTGCTGAAAGGTTGAGGCACAAGTGGGGTGGCTAAAAGCATATTTATTTCCAGCCTGTGCCAATGGAGAGGGGTGAAATCCATGGATCTCTTCTCCACAAGAAGAAGCTCCTCAGTAGCCATGGAGTCCTTTCCACCACGCTCCTCTCGGCTCTGCGGAGGAAATATTCACAGCTACAACAGGGTTATGTGAAACCCGACAACAAGGAGCCTGGAAGCCTCAAAGAAGAAAATGAAGGGGAAGTTTTCAAAGTGAGACCCGTAGCTGCTGCAGTTTGTGTGGCAAATGATATAGAAAAGGGTTAAAAATAGAACAAAACTTGCATGAGTAGAACTGTAAACACTAATTCTGCTCTGCGTGTGGCAGATGCAGGTGAGTGTGGTGTGTAACAGCAGAGCAAGGAAATTACAAAACATTTCCCTGTCCCATTCTGTCTGAGATGGAGCAAACGCAGCCCCCAGGGTGCAGATGGTTCCTGTACCACTTAGGCATCCATAGAAATATTTCTCTTTGCCAGAATGAAACGGAGATTTTGGCTGTTAATGATTAATTATTCTCAACACAATGATAATTTAGTGGTTTCCCCAGCAAATCTGCCTGAACTCTTCAAAGAAAACTGGGAGGACCAGTCCCCTATCCCTGAAAAATGTCCAGTTTGCTTGGGCAGGAGCATGGCTAAGTAAGGATTTGCAGGAAAACCTAAAACATGGATAAAAAAGGAGTTTATAAAAGATTATTGATGTCACAAGTTTGCATTGTACGAAACACTCCAAGGTCTGAGCCTCTGAGCAGGCAGGGAATGAATTTATGGTTTTAGGGCAGCAGTGATGGGATGTCATCTCCTGGTGGATCCCAGCTGAAGGGAACAGGAAATCAGGGGGCTCGGAGATGGATGCTGAAGGAACAAAATAGACTGGACAGGTCTTCTTGCTGAAGCATTTAAATCAAATTGTGCACAAAGATACTGATGTGGCTGCTGGGAAAGGAAGAAATGCTCCATCTCGTGCTGGCTACAAAATGTGCTGGAGGTTTTGCCTGGGAAATGTTTAGGCAGAGTGGGAAAAATGGGAACAGAAAGTGGCATTCCGTGAGATTCCCCCAGTTCTAAGGAAAGGTTGAAACCTCTTAACGTTCCAAAGAATCAGAGACTTCTGCAAGCAGGACTTTGGTGCTCTGTGTAATTAAAATAACAGGGAAAAAGGAAAGCAGCTGTCACGTGTAAGATTTGTGCAGTGATACCAGTGGCCTGACCCCACGTGACAATATTCCTTCTTCTCCTGGAGGATGTTTACTGTGTTTCCTCATGGTTCCTCCAGGTATTGGTCGTCTTTCCCAAGTATTTCCAAGGCAAATAGAAGTTGTGCTCTTATTATTCTTTCTCCAGTGTCTGTTTTTGTTTGAGCTCTTGCATTCCCATCCCTGGCAGTGCCCAAGGCCAGGTTGGACAGGGCTTGGAGCAACCTGGGACAGTGGAAGGTGTCCCTGCCCATGGCAGGGGTGGCACTGGGTGATTCCAGCCCAAGCCATCCCAGGATTTCTGTGATTCCCTGGCACCTGGGGTAGCCCGATGCAAATCTTTGGATAAACTTTGAAATAAAACCAAGGGCTGTATTAATTAATAAAGTGGTTGATGAAGCCTCCCCCCAGCCCCAGCCTGTCCAGCTGATTGCTTTGTGATCATAAGATTTAAGGGAAAAAACAGCAAATCCATGAACCTGAATTCTTTGTGTTTGCCTTCTGGGCCGCGAGGCTGCTGTGCTGCTGGAATTTTTCTCCATGGTCGTGGAAATTGGAGAGTGGTTGTTGTTGCAGTGGCATTTGAGAGCCTCGAGGAATCAGCTGGTTCTGAGTTAAACTTCACAAAGGAACACGAGATGTTTTTGGCACAGTACTAGACACAAGTATTGTCACATTATTTCATGTTTCCCTCAATGGGAAATTCCCAAATACATCCTGTTTTTAAGTTGTGTGCTAGAGGAATAATAGGCTTCTGGAGACAGATTAATTTATAAAGTGAAGAACTGAAATTCCTCCTTCAAAGATGTGACACTCATTTGAAGTCCTCACATTGTTGCAGGCACAATTGCTCCTCTCTGCTTTGTTTATCTCTAGGACTTGCATTAATTAGCACTTAGAAATGCTTTTGAAGAGTTTCATTCATCGAGTTCCTACTAAAACCATCTTTTAAAGCTCCAGCTGACCTCCTGCAAGCAGCCCACGCTGGAGGTTCAAGTTTCTTGAATACATTGCTTTAATATTTTTGTCACTGCCATCAGCTTCTTTTGAAATCATTCAAAAAAAGTGAAAAACAGAGCTTCAAAATTAAGCCACACAAAGTAGCATTTATTTTGCATATAATATATCATAGAATGGAGGTAACATTTTCACTTTGGTGTTTCTGCCTCTCAAAACCAAAACATCTGGAGCTATTTGAGGATTTGCTGCAATTTCCACTTGACAGGGAGGAGTCAGTCCCATTTTGGTCGCTGTCATCTCTCTGTCCTTTGACCCTTTACTCGTTGAAGTGCAATTCAGTTTATTTTTCCTTGTCTGTAGGCTCGGACCGAGATGTGCCCACGGAATCACAGAATCCACAGGGTTGGAAAAGCCCTCCGAGGTCATCGAGTCCAACCATTCCCCCAGCACTGCCAAGGCCACCGCTAAACCTTGTCCCCAAGAACGGCATCCACGCGTTTGTTCACATCTTAAGAGGACAAAGACCTGGATGTTCAGGAGTAATTCCAGTCCCTGGAGAGCTGCAGAGGGTGAGGGGGCTGTCCCCGTCCAGGGCCAGCTGGCAGAGGGTCCCTGCCATCCCCAGGTGACACTGCCTGGCACTGCAGACCCCCCCGGCCGGGCTCTGCCGGGATTGATCTGTTTTCCTTTTCCTTCTGAGTTCGCCTCGTCTTAAGGGACAAAGAGTTAAAACTTCTCCCCTCAAAGTGAACATTCCAAGCTGGATGATAGGTGCTTCTAAACCAGAGGGAAGAGCGAACGAGAAGAGAAATAAAGAAAAGTGCTGACTTTATTCTCAACCTGGGGAGTCCTGCGCGGTGAAGGGAAGCATCTCCCTGCCATGGCACTGTAGCAAATTTCAGGAGGAAAATGGTTATTTCTTCTCCCAGGCCCAGCCATCTGTCACAGTTATTGAGATACTCCTGCTCCACTAAGTCTTGCAAAACTCTCACTGAAGTTGGGAGAGCTGAGGTGTCTTAAAGCAAAACCCACGTTCTGCTGGCAGAAGGCAGGGGGGAGCCTGAAATCCGAGGCTTTTGGAATGGAGATCCGTTTCCTTGGCTTTTTGCGAATCAGTCAGGACCCGCGAAGCTGAGAACAGAATCAGAAGAGAAGGGAAAAAGGAAAAGTGGAGGACTGTGGGCTGTAACACGGCCCAGCTCCTCTGGGGAGGGACCCCACTCCAGCGGGTGAAGTGGAGCTGCTGAGGGTGGGGTGTGAGGTGCCCGCCCCATCTCATGGATGCTTTGGAGAAGTGGTGATTTGCGTTTTATGCTGCGGGAAATTGTTGATCACTAAAAGGCAGATCAGCCTTTCATGGGGCCGCTGTGATTTACAAGGGAGGGTGTGATATGTGACTGTCCTAGTCCGGAGCCGACTGGAAGTCGTTCTGTTCTGGAGTCAACCCAGAAATTAATTTGCTTGTCTGAAAGCCAAACCTACCTTGTCTGCTCTCACGTGTTTTATTTACTGCTCCATCTTTTTGGAGCTCTTTGTCAATAGATTTACAAATACTGTCCGTTGGTGAGGAATTCTGAGGAAGAATTTTTTATACGGGATGTTTCCAGTGATCCTTCTGCCTTCTACTTAATGTGCAATGTTTATTTATGGCCGTGTTGTATGATTGCAATAAACAATTGTAGCTGTCAGTTCCTTCTGATTAAATACCGTATTTGTTAAATAAATAAAATGATAGTAATGAACTGGGCCATTCTTTGTGTGTAATGTATGGCTTTCATATTTCTGACACTTCGGAAGATGTATGGAATGCTGATGTGCAGGAGAAGGCTTGTAAATCAACGGGAGCTGGAAAAGATTCGGATCCGCTTCCTTGCGGAGGGTCATCTTTGCCATTAGAAACTCTGAGGGCACTTTTGACTTCTCTCTGGTCCAAGAGGAGCTGGTCTGAGGAGAAAGCCGGGCCCAGAGGATGCTCATGAAGAGCTGGTGAAGGAAGGATTTTCAGGCACACGAGCTCTCTAAGGATACGCAGAAAGATTTGCACGCACCACGAATGGGTCAAGGCGCTGGGGCGGGATCCCAGGTGGAGTCTCCATCCCTGTTCCCGACCAGCAGCACCCCCAGGTTGGCTCTGCTGTTTGGTTGTTGGTCCCAGCAGAGCCACCACTGAGGAGCAGGGATTTTTCCTCCTCGGATCCGGCTGTAGATAACGCCGAGGCGCGACTGGCGGGACCCGTCACGCGCGCTTTTTAATTAAACAATTGATTTTATTTCCATGCGAATTGAGCTGTGTCATTTCGTGGCTGGAGCTGTGGGTTTCTCTGCTGGTGGAGGTAAGGTGTTAAGTTTGGCTGCTGGAGGTGTTTCCAAGAGCTTCCTCGCAGCCGAGCTCAGCAATTCCCACCGATTCAGTAATTCATGTGCAAGGTACTCTCACACCTCCTCTTCATTTTATTCTCAGTATTCCACAGAGCAACCTTATCTCCACCTATCAATTATGGGGGTATTAATTTATATCGCTCTGTATATCTCTCTTACTTCGCTGTTTGTCGCGTGCTTGCTTAAAATATGTCAACGTCCCTGAGTCGGGTTCTGCAAAATGAGGCCAGAACTGAGCCTTGCCGGGTTATTTATGTGCAAACGCCACAGCAGAGGTTTGCTGGTGGGTTTGTTGTGGTTTTTTTTTGGTTTTTTTTTTCTGAGAGGGCTTAAATAATGAACAAAAATAAGATTTAAAAAAGTTGTCAGAAGAGTACCCAGAGATACTGTGCAAACAGGAAGCGTTTTGATTATGTTCGCTGGTGCAAAATTAGTAAAGAGCCTGAAATCGTCTTGTGCTTACAGATTCCATTGTTTTCAAAGAATAATTCCATCTATTTTAACATTTTCAAGTATAATTCCATTGGTAATAGCTCTTCCTTTGATTGTGAGCTGCGCTAATTGAAAGGTGTGGTGCAGTGTCTGTTTTGGCAGTTATGCTTATATCTTTTGTTTAAAAACTCAAAGTGTTGGCTTTCCTGTCCAGCCTTCCTTAGTATATTCTGTTTTGGTGATGTGATGACAGACTTACAGTGTGTTTCCTTGTGTGTATGGTAACAGATGTTTATGTGAATAACAGACTTTTTTATGAAGGCACACACTTTATAGCCAAATACTAATTAAAAATAATTGCATGTAAGCATTTTTGTTTATTCCCTGTTGTGCATCTTTAATCATTTGAAATCACCTGCAGTTGAAAACTGAGGCAAAGATTTGATACTGCAATTATAAGAGGCCATCTGACTCTATATTAGAAAGGAACAGCCACATATTTGAAGAGGAAATTATTACAAAAAGTGTGTGAATTCCTGCCCTCTTGGAATTTGCTTTTATACAGGATGAAAATACCAGCGCGTGGTTTTGTTACACTAATAGAAGTTTAAGGTATCTTATCTCTCAAAACAATCGGTTCTTGACTGACATCCTGTTCAGGACATATTCTGTGCACTAATAAGCTCATTACAAATATGTTTTAATTAGATGTGTAACAGATGGTTCACAGTAAATACGGGCAGTGGTACTTTTTAAAGAATAGAGAAAAAAACCACAGGTTCTTTTTAAGGACTCAGCATCTCGGGTTGGATTTTATCAATAGCTGATTGAGTTAAGCAAAGGGAAAATTACTGTCAGAAGCACTTGAAGTCATGAAAGAAGTAAAAACTGAACAAACCCAGAGAAAACCCACCAAAGGCAGCGTTAGCAGAAGTGTGTGTGTTCAATAAAGACCAATCAATACCGAAATGAAAGGGACATTTTCTCAGGCTTCCAAAACACTTTAATCTTTCCACATAAGCAAGGCAGAGTTTTATTCCAGATCCCGCCTGTCGCTGACGAGAGGCCACAGCAATTCTCTCCCGGTGCTTTCCGGATCTTTCCGTCAGGTCCGTGAAATAAATTAAAAATAAAACTCGGGACCTCGCTTGGCTCAGTTTCCTTTCCAGAGCAGAATCATCGGGAGGGCAAGGAAGGATCCCTCTCCCTGGAGGAGGGAGTGTGCCACGGCCAGCCCAAAGCAGATGTCCATGGTTGTGTTCCCCAGTGCATTTCCCTGGCCAGGATGGGATCAGGAATCGCTGCCCCACCTGCTGCAAGCCTTAGCTCCCACCTGATGTTCACAGATAATACAGCAGGTGTTAATAACATATAAATCCATAGGTTTATGGGTTTATGGAAGTCGTGGAGGTGCATCATAGGGACATTTGGGTGATGGTTCTGGTTCTGGTTCTGCAAGTTTTATTTCTTCTTGTCGTGGAGGAGTGGATGGGAATGGTTGATCGAGGTATGAAGGTTCCCAGCAAAAGGAATTGCTCTGCACAGGTTCATGAGAGGGGCAAATGGAGCAATTTAGATAAACTTCTCTGTCATCCCTTCCGGAATTATCCAGGCACAGAATCATGGAATGGTTTGGGTGGGAAGGGACCTTAAAGCCCATCCATGGGCAGGGACACCTCCCACTATCCCAGGTTGCTCCAAGTCCCATCCAACTGGGTCTTTGACTGGAGAAGGCCTTTGTGAAACAGGTTTGGGGTGGTTTGGAACAGGAAACAACTCCGAGTACTGTGCAGGAGTGAGTTCTTCCTATTGATATAAAGATGAGAATCAAAGAGTGACATCTCTTAAGACTATTTTCTTCTCTGCTTCTCCAATGCTAAATGTCTTCTTGGGTGACATCCCTGCCTGTGAGCAAAGAGTCCAGTGATAGTGTCCCACCTTTAGGCTGGTCTGGGAAACAGCTTTCGTATATATATGTATATATATGTATATATATTTATATAAATATAGGAAATGCAACAAATTATTGTGTCCACAATGTGACACAGGGGACCATCTGGAGGTCCCCTGACTCCTCCAGCCTGTGCCACCACCAGGCTGTGGCTGCTCAGCAGGTGTGTGCCTGTCACTCAGTCAACCCCCGTTCGCTGGACTATCAAATGTTATTGTTCTTTTTTACCTTCTGGAACCTAATATCTTAGGGTAAACATGGCTCAAAGGAGGATCCGGCAGAAAAAATTATATGATATTTGACCTTTTTGTAGCATAACATTTCTGGAAAATATTATCTCACATGAGATTTCGTGTAGTAATGTTGGGATTAATTATGTGATAGATGTAGCACAATGTAAGAGCTTTTCACAGCGTGCTGGTGCGGGTAGGATAAAGCTGTCTGCAGCTCAGGCTGCAGAGTCACTGTGAGCATGTTTGGGGCTTTGGAGGGAGATTCCTGGTTGAAAAGAGCCTTACCAGGCAGCAAATACACCCTCTGCCAACAGGATGCCCTCGTAATCCAGCTTTTTTTCTGGATCTGCAGCTGCAGCACTGCATCGAGCAGGTGTTAAAATCACTCATAGTAAATAACTGACTAATTCTGGTTCTAACCTTAATTATCAGCTGTGCTGCACTGCTACCATGTCCACTTCCAAACCCATTCCCTGCTCTCACCGTTTAGGCAGGAGCACATCAGGCTCGCATTATGGGTGTCACTTAAGGTAAATGAGCAATTGTAAATTAAAGCCAACAGAGGAAGGATGAGTTTTTTACCCACCTGAGCAGCTGCTGGAAAATAGAGCTACTGGGAGAGCTGGTTCTGTCTGGTGACTGATAATTGCTTGGTACCAGGATGTTATGGAGGTAAAAATTTATATGAGCATAAATGACGAGATTTATTTTTAGAATGAAACCAGATCTCATCATAGTATATATAAAAAAAAAGAGGTTTGTCAGTAGAACACACCATCGGTGGGTGTTTGGATGAACTGGTTTGTTGGGATAAGGATTGGGAAGCAGCTTCTTCTCACATTAGTGGAGCCTAGTGGCTGATTCTGACCTGCATTTCTCTGCTAACATTGGGGCTGTTTTCCAGCTCTGACTGACAGACTGGGCTTTCGTGGCAGGTTTACCTTGGGATAATTTTTGGAGACAGAAACTGTGGCTGCCCCTGGATCCCTGGCAGTGCCCAAGGCCAGGCTGGACATTGGGGCTTGGAGCAGCCTGGGACAGTGGGAGGTGTCCCTGCCCATGGCAGGGGTGGCACTGGGTGGGCTTTGAGGTCCCTTCCAACCCAAAAAATTCCATGATTCTTTGATTCTGTCGCTCAATCTTTGCTTTGTGCTTTTATTGCTGTTTGTTGCCTTTTATGCTGGACACAGACCCTTCCTCCCCAGTGCCATGTGCACAGGAACAGATCCTGGAGAAACCTCAAGCATATTTCTTCCCCTGTTCATCGCAGTTTTAGAAAGAACAGAATACTCTGTAATTAAAAATTGACCTGAGAAGGGAGCGAAATGAGAATTAGAGGTGCCAGCAATGTGCCTTCAACCCTGGGAAAGAAATGCTGTGTCACGATTGCCCCTCTGGTTTATATTCCATTGGAAAACAAAGGTGCTCAACCCCAGCGACAATTAGAAATAAAAATCCAGTTTAAATCTGAAAAAAGATAGAATCCATGGGGGAGAAGAGAGGCAATCAGAACCCAGGGAGGGACCATGCTCAAGGAAGGATTAGGACGCCCCAATCCTTTTGTAAAGGTGATTCTGGAATAGAGGGGAGAGAAATGGGAGGGATCATCCTGCACTGGGCTGGGCACAAGCTGGAGGCGATTCAGGTACTTGAGCACATCAGTAACACCTTCCCAGAGCCAGGATTTGCTATTTCTGTGCAGGTGGGACACGTGACATAAATTATATCTGAATTTCCATCACGTGCCTCAGATTTTCCCTGGGTTTGGCCGGGGAAGGTGGTGGAGGCACAATTTGCAGGCAGATGTACTTGGCAGCACTTGCATCTCTCAAGAAGACAGTATCGACAACATTCCCAAAGACCTTTGGAGAAAAAATGTCAAAACTATGTGGTCTAATATCTGTTCCTTGCTCGGATCACATCTTATAAATTCTGCATCTTTCTGCAGTTACATCACAGATTACATTATTTATTTTGCAATGCAGCAAACACGGCCGTGGAGAAGTGTTTGACAAATGGCTTTTTGCAAATATCCCCAGAAAAAAAGGAGTTTGTTATTGGAGTGCTTCGTGAGTGATACCATGGAAAAGCCGGAGACAGAAATATTCATAATATTTTCTAATTTATTTACCTTTGAGCAGGCCTTTGAACTTTTTAACCATCCAAACCAAGTTTTTCTGCTTTATTATTGTGCCTTTAGGGAATGAATGTCCGGTTACACACTCAGATTGGACAGAGGTTGGGACAAAGTTCATTTCATGTAATATTTTAAGTGAAGTAATTGTGGCACCAAAAAGTACAGAAGTGGCAGCAGATATTCCTGACTCGTTTCTGTGGCAAAAATTGTCATTGACTTTCTTATTTTAGGAAGAAAAACTTTGCTGTGGTGTAGAACACTGGAAAATGAGAAAGGAAAATTTTTAAACTAATTTTCGCTTCCCATTGTGCTTTGAAGTTTGAAACCCCCTCCAGATTTCATTATAATTTAGGTGTGTTCCATTTGTAAATTGAAGTGACGTGGGGTTTTGTGGTATTTTAAATGATGTTATGACATCTTTGCACGTTTTACTGCCTTTGTCCTTTGCTCGTTTTCATTTCACACATTTGTTATTTCCCGAATCCAACAAAACCTGTTCTAAGAGTGAATTGTTTCTTGGATTGTTAAGATTTTTTTTTTTTTTAATGAAGCAGAATTTCCTAAGTTTCATTCCTATTTAAATTTCCAGTCTTTCAGAGGGGCCTGGCTTGTTTTATGCACCAGCTGCCGATCCCTGTTCCAGGTTTATTCCCATTTTTCCTGCGGTTCCGTCGCTATTCCAGCTGTGCAGGGCATCACACACTCCTTCAATTTTTTTTCTTCACCTTCTTCAGTCTCAGTTTGATGCAATCCCAGTCTTTTAATATCATTTGGTCTTCATCAGGCGCTCCCAGAGTGATCCCTGCAGGAATTACAGCCGGGAAGTTTCCGGCAAGTCCTGGTCATCCCCCTCTCCCCCGCTGACCCATCCCCTCTCCTGCACCCAGAGATAATTTGCTGAGCATCCCTTCTTTTTCCATCAACTTTGAACTCGTGTGCCAAAATTTACTGAAGAGCTTCTGTGGCGAAATCTGGGGAATATATTTTTATTCCGATGGAAATAAAATTGTGACTGGAATTGCATTTCTAGGGAATAAACGCTGGATGCAGGATTGATGATTAAATCATCTGATTTTACTGCCGTACATTAAAAAAGTGCTAGAAACAAATTTAATTGTTTTTACAGTAAACATTTAATCTCTATTGGTGAAATGATTATTTATATGGGAGGGATGGAGCGGGGAATGTTTGGCAGTCACAGGAGGAAAAGGCTCTCACGTCATCCATCCATCCGCTCGCTCTGCTGGGGCTGTCTGGAGAGGTCCTTCCACTCTTCCCGCTGGGACACTGATACTCAGCTCTATGTTTTATTTCTGTTTCATTTTTTTGCAGTTATAATTTCCCCAAACCGATGTCAGAAAAGAACTGCAGCTTTAACTATTTGCTTCTTTTGGTTAACTATCTTCAAATAAACATTTTGCTACTCTTTCCATCCCTTCCCTTTTTTCATTACTTATCCAACTCGTGCTGTTCATTAATCTTGGGGGTTTTCCATGACACCCTAATGGCTCCTGCTGCCCAGCAATCATTATCCCAGTGCAACTTGTCACCAGCTCTTCCATCCATCAGCCCCTCTCATCTGTCAGGGCTGCGGCTCTGCCGCGGCACCGGTCAGGCCCCTCTGCCTGCCCCGGCCACTGGAAATCCCCCAAATCCTCCATTTCTCATCCTTGGGTGCTAACCTGGTGTTAACCCCGCCAGATCCATAAAATTAAGGCTTGAGAGGACATAATGTAGGTGACAGCCCGGTTAAGGAGCGGGTACTGAGATGTCTTCGCTGGTGTTTCACTTCTGCCCCATGTTCTAGGTGAGACTTGCCGGGTTTTGCTGTGAACTTCCAGTTGTGCACCTCAGACGCTCAAAAAGTGGGAAGCTGATCTCTAAATTCCACGAGAACAGCATCAATATATATTCATATACATAAATACAGTGGGTTTTTTCCCCAATTCTTTCAGACTCGACCAGCTCACATTTCCAAAGTTTTCTTCTGGATCACAAAATCTAGAACCCTTTTCCCAAAGGGAAAACCGAAGCCCTGACTGAACACCATCCTCGAAAGCTCAGACCCTCAAATAAAAATGTAAACTATTGTGAAAGCTGGTTATAAACCCCCAAGCAGCCTCGGGAAGAAGGATGGAGCTGCATTTGGGTTTCCAAGATCTCCCCGTGCACCTTCTGCCCTCCCAGAGCTGAGGGGATGCAGGACCCGGGTGTTTATTCAGCCTGTGGATCTCATTGTGAGCTCCATGATTAACTCAGGAACCCTCCCAGCTTTGCAGACATCAAAGAGACCCCTTTGAGTTGCAGAGGGTTTTTAGATGACGTAAGGGAAACTTTTTCCTTGTGCACAAAGTGCCAACAAAGCCAGAGGGGGCTTTGGCTGGAGGATGTTCGACCCGTTCCTTGACCACCCATTAAATTCCACCCCAAATCCCATTTTCATCTCATCTCGTGCTTCTTCACCCTCCCGTGGAACACCCTGTTAACAATTTGTGGAAGTCTCCTGCCCGGAATATCCCTGCTCCACCAGACTGTTGACTCCAATTTCATAAATGTGTAAGAAGTGAGCAAATTAAGTAGTATGAACTCTGACAGTCCTCTGACACTGCCGCTGTAGTGTACTGGCCCACACATGCTGTACAGCATAATGATTACATTACAATCTTGTGATATTATTCAAAATGACTTCAGATAAATGAATGATAAACTAGGGGTTATGCTTCCTTTATTACAGGGCTGATAAGGTAGCTAATCAGTGTCCAAGTATATGTCATTACATAAATTATGAACCAGGGTTTGATGTGTATTCCCCAAGAGCCGGCGCCCGAGTGTCATCTGGCGTGAGGCTGCAGCCTGAAAAATGAATTCTGAAAACAACAGTCGGTTTTGTTCCAACTGTATTAATAAATTACTAATAAATAACCTTAAAAGGTTGCGGGAGAGTCCTTTAATCTATTAGCAGAATTTCACACCAACCAATCCTGCATTTTCTTTCATATCAAAGATTAACTTCCCGTGCAAGGAGTTGAACCCTCACGCCCCCTCTGAAGGAATGATCTCTTGACAGCTCTGAAAAGAATAAATAAAGCATTCAGATTGCTCTTCTTCTGCCTGGGATGAACTCAGGGCACTTGGGAAAGCCTCATGGACAGGACTGAACCCCTCTGTAAGCCCCTAAGTGATTTTGGCAGCTGGTAAATGCAGGTGCTGCCCATCCTTCTCTTCTTCTCCAGGTGGATGGACCTTAATGGAAAGATGAATCCAGCAGAATCACTGAGGTTGGAAAGGTCCTGTAAGGTCATCGAGGCCAGCCATAAACCATGATCTTCTCCCCTGATGCATCCTCTCGTTCACCCCGAAATATCGCTCGTGTGAAATGACCCAGCAGGAACTTTGCTGACTGAAATGTTTTACCAAAAACTCTGCTCAGACCTGATCCTTTCAGCACAGAGCTCATGAGCTGCCCCTCTAGTGCTCCACGTATTATTTATGGGGAGTAAGAGGTCTTAAACTGGCCTGCTCTCTAGGCAGTCAGACTAAACATTAAAAATAGATATTATTTGAAAAGCTGTAATATACACTTGGTTTAGATGCCTTGATTCTATGCTCTTCTGAAAAATACTCCAAAATCCTCTGAATCAGGAGCAATGTAGGCTTTTCCAAGAAATTTTAAAACACGAAGAGATGGGGTTTTTTCCCCCACAGCGAAAACTGCTTATGCAGAGGGGAGAAAATGCTTCTTCTGTAGCACAGACGTTTTCTGTTGAAGGCACTTTTTGAATGTCTTTGACCATCTCTGTGAGCCCACAGACTCCAGGAACGCCAGGAGCTGAGGGGACAACATTTGCCTGCAGTTCCACAGGCCCAAATCCACTACACTCATGTCTGTCTGTCTGTCTGACAAGGCTTCGAGCTTGAGTTCATCTTAACCGCAACCGAACTGAGCACGTTCGTGGGAAGATTGACTTAGAGAGCGCTCGGATTTACGGATACTCCCAGCAATGTTTACACAGTTCTCTGGGTGTTTCAGCTCTAATCCTATTGCTATCAGGATTCAGTTTAAACCTTATTTTTCATTTAGTTGCTGAAATATAGTTGGAGAGTCGCTTGTGACTTGAAGGAGCGTCAGAGAAAGAAATGGGGCTTTTCCTTTTCGTGGTGCCGAGGTGGAGCTGCTCCTGCAGTGCCCACGGGGATGGGTGAGATGTGGGATGATGATGTGGGAATAACCAAATTGGGTATTTTGGGTGAGTATTTGCTTGTCCTGGGCTGTGTTAGCAGTGGAGGTTGGTCGTCCAATCAGTGAGCGTCTTGTTTCAGGAAAAGGGGGAATGGACTCAAAGTGGCAGAGAGTAGGTTTAGATTGGAGATTAGGGAAAAATACCTTAGTTTTTAAATTAGGAATTAAATTAGGAATTTTAGGTTAGGAATTTTTTTAATTAAGAATTTTAAGTTTTCAGAAAGGGTGGTGAGGCCCTGGCACAGATTGCCCAGAGCAGCTGTGGCTGCCCCTGAATCCCTGGAAGTGTCCAAGGCCAGGCTGGATGGAGCTCCGAGCAAAACCTGATTGCATTTAATATATTCAAATTATTTTCATTGATTATGATACACAAATGTAAGCACAAGGAATCTCCTAAAATCTCTTTCAATATTTCTGTCTCAGGCTTTAGGAACACAGCATCAACTCTTCCCAGGAGTTGTTTCTTTGGGGCTCAGTCGCTGTAATTTGCGTCAGAGGCACCGGATCATGCGGGATGACGCCGGTGGTGGCACCGGCCCTCGAGCCCCTGGTGTCTGATGGAAAACAAGACAAAGGCAGTGAAATGGAAGAAGGCAAAGAGGGCCAGAGTAGCAGCAATCAGATGATGCCATGTGCTGACTGCGATCTGAGCCGGGTGCCTCTGAACCATCCGGAAGGACTATTAAAATTTAATTCATTAAACGCTGTACACTCTGATTGCTCCTCAACCATCAACAATTTGTCCACTTTTTTGCAGCTGTCAGAACCATCCCAGAGACTGATGAGATTTGGATGTTTTGAATAAACATCTAAATTGTGTGTGTTTACCAAAATCAAATCCCAAAGTACGCAGCACTCTCTGATCATTAGTGAGAACTCATCAGCCGTAAGCGAGAGATCAGTTCCTTCACTTTAGCTCTTCAAAAAGCCTCTCTTCAGGAAAAAAGAGCAGCAGGAAGGGAAAATTGGCCTTTACCAATACATACATTTTGAACCCACCACCAGCCCAATGGAGATCACAGCAACGATGAATGAGGGTCCCTGAGAGTCCCCACGTCCTCATCCTCTCTCAGCTGTGAGTCTCTGGAACTTAATATTCATCAGATGAAAAAATGTTTCGGGAAAAACTCAGAACAGGGAAAATCCTGGCTTAAATGGATTAGCTGTGCATAGCTCAGTTGGCACATTACATATTTCAACAAGGTTTTAAATATTGAGGTAGAATTTTCCCATTTTCACTACACTGAAGCTTCCTACCTGCTCCTGATCACAGCTTTGGCTGCGGCAGCCCATGGACACAGGGAGCTGGGAGGTGGGTGTTTGTACAGCCCATGATCTCCAACACTTCCATGGGCACCAGGACGAGCTCCTGGCAAAGGGAGGGGCTGCAGCTTGTGCCCACCCAGGGATGTTCACTGCAGGGGCCTGGACTGGATGAGCTTTAAAGGTCTCTTCCAACACAAACCACTGCAGGATTCAGTGATTCCAGGATTTCTGCACCTGGGGTGAGTGGACATGGAAACCACAGGTGAAAGATTTTGCTTAGCACTGATATAGTGAAGTTCATGGAATCCTGGAATGGTTTGGGTTGGAAGGGACCTTAAGCCCATCTTTTTTCACCTCAGCCATGGGCAGGGACACCTCCCACTGTCCCAGGATGCTCCAAGCCCCAATGTCCAGCCTGGCCTTGGGCACTGCCAGGGATCCAGGGGCAGCCACAGCTGCTCTGGGCACCCTGTGCCAGGGCCTGCCCACCCTCCCAGGGAACAATTCCTTCCCAATATCCCACCCAGCCCTGCCCTCTGGCAGTGGAAGCCATTCCTGTTGTCCTGTCACTGTCTGCCCATCTAAAAAGTCACTCTGCTCCTTTTTAAAATCCCCCTTCAAGTACTGGAAGGCCGCAATGCCCAGAGCCTTCTTTTCTCCAAATTAACTGCAAGATTCCTGGTTTTTAGGGCCAAAGCATCATTTGCTCTGCAAACCCAGGGCCTGTGGTCCTTGCACAAGGCTCTGGGTGGGATGGGTTGTCACGGGCTGGGTGTGGAATGCTGGTCTTAGACACATCTGCAGCAGTGTGGGGATGTCCCACCAGCCAAGGGCATCCCAGGCTCCTGGAAATGGGTTCCCACATCCTGACAAAAATCACAGGACATCCTTTGACTCTGTAATCCAGCCATAGACCAAGAACTGCAAGCAGGATCTTTATCAAAGAACTTCTAAAAAATGAAATGCAAAAGCAGAACAATCCCTTCATCATCCAAAACGATGATAAATGGCAGTTTGAAAGTAGAACAATTTGTTCTCGTGTAGAAGCACAGGACCTGAACTGGGTATGTATTTTTTTCACTCTTAGACTATTCTCATCAGTTGCTTCATGCTCGTATTAATAACAATTAATTATAATTTTATCCTGATATAACTATGTTGACTGAAATAGAGTCACACAGGGGATTAATTTGGTCCAGGATACTTTTCCATCACTGCATTTCTCGCCCGTGTTTTTTTCAGAGCGTTATTAGAATAAATTAATTTGAAAATTGTTAATTGTTCGATTGTTAATTGAAAAGTTAATCTTATTCTCCAGATTCTCCAAACAGAAAACCTCTGATTCTTCTCAGCAAATATTTACAGCCCGGGACTCGGGCAGTGAGTGAGGATGCAGCCGCCTCGATGGGAGGACAATGGCAATTTTTAAAACCCAAACACGATATTTACAAAGTCTGCTGCACACAATGGACAATATTGTAAAAGAAAAATATAATACATGTGCACGATAAGGTGAGAGCAAATACGTTTTCATTTTTTATTTTGTTGACTGGTATACAAGGTTCTAAAAAAAAAGGGATTTTTTTTTTTCTTTTTTCCCCTTTGTGAAGAACGCACTACAGATTTACAATACTATATTCCACTGTATACATTTGCTAACAAAAAATACCACTACTGTATCCACACCAGTGACAAATCTGCCAGGAAGTGACTAGTTGATATGCCTTTTTATTACTGCAGCTGCCTTGTTTTTTCTAGTCAAAATAAAAGAAAATCACAGGATCCTTAAAATAATAGCTGACAGCAGGTAGTTACTGAGAAATGCATGTCCCTGGCTCTTAACTTTGTAGCATCCATCCAGATGGCAGATTAGAGGCTGGGATCTGCAGGTTGGTGACAAATACATGGGTAATAGCATTCAGCTTGCCTAACTGTAAAAGTGAATTCACTATTCCTCTTTGATTGTAGACCTGACATGTCAGATGAGAGGAGGCTCTGGAAGAAGCTGCCAAAGCAATAGCACAAATAAATGCCAGACACAAGCGCCGCTTGATGTAGGATTACAAACACCGTGCCCATCATCAATTCAAATTTAGCTGAGATGTAAAGCTGGCGGTGGGGGAACGTCGCGCGAGCAGCAGGAGCGCCGAGGGCTGGCGGGGACCTGGGCGTGGATACGGGAGGCGGGAGGCCCCCAAAGGCCTCTCCCCGTGGAGATTGGGCTTGCCAGGAGAAAGGAAAGCTCCTGGAATTGCCCTCCTGACGTCTGGCACGTGGGATGCTGAGGAGCCACCGCCTGGTTTGCCCCTCTGCCCTTCCCTGGGCTGCGTTATCAATCACTTGACTTTGGAGCAGTCCTGAGCCATCTCCCTCCCTCTCACTCTTCGTATTTTTTTATTTCCTCGCACTCTTCTTATTTTCTTTTAATTTGATTTCCCCCTTTTCTTTCTTTTCCTGAGAAGCGCAAAACCGAACTCAGGAATGAGGCAGTGCCAGCTCACTCCTCATCTCCTCATGCTGACTTTGCACAGGGAGAGTCTTCCAGACCCCAATTACTCCAGCCAATAATTAGCTGTGGATGCCAGCTGAGGGCCTCTGGGTCGGGCCTCTCTCTCTGCGTTAGTCACAGGGCACAAATCCCACGTTGGGGGAGCCTTTCGTTGTTATTGCATGGAAAAAAATCCTGCTAGGAACAGAAATGATGGTTTCTGGGGCTTCCAGCGATCCCAGTATCACTCAGAACACTCCTACTTTTAATGCTGGAGTTGTGAAGAAGGTGCTGATAAAGGCAGATCGAGCTCCCATACTGTGGGAGGAACTTTATCCCAGTATTCCTATTCCACCTCTTTTGCACTGTCACGTTATCAAAATAAAAACATAATGCCTCTTCACGATCCTTACATGTCTTGTTTATTCAATGAAGATGAAGAGTGGCATTTTTGGTGGTGGTTGGAAAGATGCAGGTGGAGAAAATCTTTTTTACAATTAATCACGACTCAGGGCTTCACATTCAGAGTTGCCTTCAAACTCCAGGCTGCTCTTCCTTTGCCAGGAATAAAGCACTACCCATTGAAGCCAGCATTTTAAAAAGTAAAGGTTATGTAAATCTCAGGAAATCCCACTTTATATATGGATTTGTTCAACAGGTGTATGTAAGATAACGTGAAAAAACACAGCAGATTAAAAAAACCCCTGTTTAAATAGAATAAATAAGTATAAATGCATATTCTAAAATGTCTATTTGTGAGTGTGTATTTTGCCTTGACTTGTGACATCCTCTCTTCCTATAGAATCATGGAATATTCTGAGTTGGAAAGGACCTATCAGGATCATTGAGTCCAAGCCCTGGCCCTGCACAGACCCCCCAACAACCCCACCCTGGGCATCCCTGGCAGCGCTGTCCAAGCCCCCCTGGAGCTCTGGCAGCCTCGGGGCCGTGCCCATTCCCTGGGGAGCCTGGGCAGTGCCCAGCACCCTCTGGGGGAAGAACCTTTCCCTGATATCCAACCTAAACCTCCCCTGACACAACTTCAGGCCATCCTTGACAGCTTCTTTACACCACTGCTTTTGCTCTTCTGCCCCTGTTTTATTACTTACATGACAAACTGTATTGAAAAAGCCAAATGCAAGAAAGGCAATGAAAGCTCAATGTCAAAGTGCTGACTAAAATTTTCCAAAAATCAAGTCCGTCCTTCTCGATCACGGAGGAATTAGTTGGGAATACTGCACGGCTATCACTTATATCCTGAAAAAAGTAATCCTCTTGCTGTCTCCTTCCTCCAGCAAGACTTGAGTCCCCCCACAGCCCGTCTTCCCAGGGCACAGGAGTCCCAGCGATGAAGGTTAAGTCGTGCTTTACATTGCAGAGGTTTAAGGCTGAATTCTGGCTTAATTCAGGGGATTTAAAGCTGTGTAAGCAGAAGCAGAATTTGGCCTAACTCTGTAATCTTTGCTCAAAATTAAAGCTCAACAGATGAGAACGAGCTTTTTTGTTTTTGTCTTTGTATTAAACCGTTATCTTCCCCATCTGAAAAAGCTTTTGTGGATCAAGCAGGCCTGCAGTTCCCTCGAATTGCTCTGCGTTGCTGCAGTGGAAACGGAGGATTATTCTATTTAGATCAACAAGCTGAAAAGTAATACAAAGAAGTCAAAATCCAAAATCTTTTTGAGAGAATACAGAATAATGACTGCGTCTACCAGGTTTTGTATTGATCGAGTTTTAACGTTTCACTTAATTTGCCCTGATATTTAAAACACAGCCCTTCCCCACCTCCCCTTAGCACCCACACGAAGTTTCTTTGCTGAAGATCTTCTTTCCCCAGAGCTGATTTATTGCCCGCAACTCTCAACGTTCCTGCATCGTTTTTATCCTAACTGATACTGATGCTCAAATAATTCTGTTTACCAGCTAGTCATCTAATCATCACTTTACATAATCATATTTATATTAAGGAGATAGGAACAATTAACTTTGTTTTAAGTGTAGTTATTTGAAATACAGTAGTGGTAATATCTGCCAGAAGCAAATAAACATATTAGCAGGAAATGCTTAAATGATCTGGATAACCCTATGAGCCAGCATAGCAGGTGGTAATATCCTGTTTTTAAATTACATTTCAGCAAGTGAACATAATAAATCCTCTTGTGTTATATATTTCGCTGGTAGCAACTTATACTCACATTATTCTATTTGACCTCATTACTGCTAATCATTATCACATTTTTAATAGCTGCCACAGTGAGTGAAACAGTTAATACAGTATTTCTTGCCGAAAGAGAGCCTGTCAGGTTATTGATGACAAATTAAAATTAATAAAGAAGATCTGTGTTGAATTTGAGGGAATGGAATAACTGCGAGCATCCAGATGATTGGAAAGGCCTCTGGGGTACTCTGTGAAGAGTAATGTTTTTGGTGTACGTGTATTGTCTTGAAAGGAACGCTAAAACTGCCAAATCTCTGCTTTTGCCTGGAAGACTTCCTGAAATAGGAGCTGTATTCTTTTGGCCCTCATCACATGTAATTTATCCCTGGGAGAGTTATTTCCTGCTCTGCACACCTCCGCTCGCTGCTGCAATAACAGCCCGTTGTTGGGGCTCCGCGCTTTTATTTACCTCGCTGAGGATCTTTACAAGAACCATCACCGCCAGGGCCAGATGAGGCAGTAAACAAGTGGAACTCCAATACTGAATCCCTGCCCTGCTCCTGGCTGGAAATTTAGCCTACTGCTATTTAGTTAAAACTTTCTGGCGCTCTCCAATCCTCCTCGCAGCGGCGGCGAGGCGTCGCTGCCCCGTGTCTGGGCCGTGGCGCTGGCGGCGGGTACCGGGCGCTCACTAACTGGTTTTATAAAAAATTAATGCATTTGCATATCCTCTGAACGCTCCTGCTTGTGTTTATTAGAGGTGAGGGCTCTGTGGGGAGAGGGTGGCGTGGCGGGAGCCATTCCCTGTAGAGCAGGGGCCGTTCAAGGCCATCCCGAGGTCCTGAATTAATTGCGTGTCGCGGTATTAGCTCAGTCCTTAGCAGACAGGAGCCCACACCGCAGAATCACCACACATAATTTTGACTGTGCCCAGGAGGCAGACCAGGGAGACTGAATTATCTCTTACCAAAAGAGAAAGTAGTCCTTTGAGGTCAACGGCGGAGGTCGTCGGTGGGTCAGCGCGCAGAAACGCCAACCCGAGATCTGCCCTAAAAAGGGAAAAAATAATGGGCCAATTACCGCGCGTAAGCAACTCATGCAGAATTCCTTCACACAAAGGGGTTTTCTTTTGGAATGGAGAAGGAACCAGCAGCAGGTAACAGCAGTAGCAGTGCAGGGTACTCACATGAATTTTTTGGAAAGGACAATAGAAGGGGTTGCGGTTAATTGCTTGGGAGCCGTTAAGCGGCAGAACTGCTGTGCAGCATTCAGCAGATTCATCTATATTTTCTCAGAGCGTGAAACAAAGCTCTGGTGGGTCATAGGCTCTTCTGGTCACTGATATTGGTACACTTTGCGCACAAAAAGGTGACATCTTACCTCTAAAACATCACCCAAATGAGGAGCAGCCAAAAATAGGATTGTTCCTTATCGGAGTTACGTTTCTTTTAGGAGTTTTGTTTCTTTTAGGAGTTATTGAGAAGTAACCCTGTTTGGAGGGGGGGAAGAAGTGGCATTAAGGACTTTGGAGTTGTAGGAAAGTGGAGAAAGTTTGAGAGGCATAAACTCTGTCTCAAGGTTCAACCACAGCAAGCCCTTTCCCCACTACTGGTCTGAGACGTGGTCCTTTGGAGTCCTGGCACTCAGTGATTGGATATACAATGAAAAGGTGTCAGGGGAGGGTTAGGGTGGATCTCAGGGAAAGGTTCTTCCCCCAGAGGGTGCTGGCACTGCCCAGGCTCCCCAGGGAATGGGCACCGCCCTGAGGCTGCCAGAGCTCCAGGAGCGTTTGGGCAGCGCTGCCAGGGATGCCCAGGGTGGGGTTGTTGGGGGGTCTGTGCAGGGCCAGGGGCTGGGCTGGATGATCCCAGTGGGTCCCTTCCAGCTCAGGATGTTCCATGATTCTGTGATTTAGATCTCCATCTGCACCCAGAAATGCACCTCCTCACACAGGATGAAAGGGCACCGAGAGCCCCAGCGCTGAAGGCAGAACTTGTGTGGTTGACAAATACCACTCCAATTGCTCTGCCGGTGAAATTTGAAATAAAAATATAGGAAATGAGGAGTTAATTCAATTAAACATTTTCCCACCCACATTTTACCTTTCCTCACCACTCAGGGGAATCATTCATGGAAAGTATATCACCACCAGACTTATTTTTACCATTATTTTTAACTTAATGAGTATACCTTCCACATCAGAGGGAAAGTACAAAGGTTAAATTTTACATTAAGAGCACATTGCAACATGGTATGCAAATATCCCTATGCAAATCCAGAGCCGGCAGAAGATAAATGTGTTATATTTTTAACCAGTTAACTATGACTGTGAAGTATGGTGCAAGATATTCAGTAGTTTCATTTTATATCTTTCTTGTAAATAATGCATAAAGTATGTAGATGTTGTCAAAATATGATGAAGCTATTAGCTTTATAGTTTTCATAGTTAAGAATGTGTTCAGCATGTAGCTCCTAATAACTCATTTCGAAACGCAGACACCATTATAAAATATTTCTTGTTCAAGTGAACGTTATCATGTGACATAATGATTTTGCTTAAAACCAAGTTAAATGAGGAGTAAAATTAAACAATATTGCATGAATTGTGTTTGACTAATTTTGTGTCACATTATATTAGCCGAGCTTTCAAAATATGTGTTAATGACAAATAGTGTAAGCCCCTAACATACTTTATATGTCTGTAAAATCACCCTTAAGTCATTAGCTTTTAAAGGTTCATTTTGTTTGCAGTTTTTGTAGCCACTGGCTTTTTAGTGATTACTTTTGTCTATGAAACTAGACATGATTAAAAAAGAGATATTTTACATAAGTCTTTGGGACTTATTGCCATATTATGGGGGCATAGTGTGTGCATTAAAGCAATGCCTTATAATTGATGAGCTCTACACTTTGGAGGTAAACAGAGTTAAGGGTGAATTTTAATGTTTACATCGTATTTACATAAGAATCACGCTGAGCTCTTAATCAACAGTTTGTTTCTTTTACGTCTGGATTTATCCCTTCCCTGCTACGAAAATCTTTCATTCCGAAGGCAATGAAAGTATTACAGATCCCTGGGTTTAATTCAAAAATTGTGGAATCACAGAATCCCAGAACAGTCTGGGTTGGAAGGACCTCAAAGATCATCTCATTCCACTCCTACCATGGGCAGGGACACCTTCCACCAGCACAGGTTGTTCTGTGCTCCATCCAGCCTGGCCTTGGACACTTCCAGGGACGGGGCAGCCACAAAAATGCCCAAATTTGTTTCAATAAGATAAGTTCCTACTTTTGACATGGTCTAAGTCCACCAGAATTTGGCAGTGGGGACTTGCAGCCTTCACAGCACAAGTGGAGAAGCTTCTTTAGACTTGGTGTCTCTGGGGCGAGACTGTATATGCTACATTCATATATATGTGATGTGGGTACATATATTTATATTTATATATATGAAATATATCTTTATATGTACATTTTTATATACATATACATCTATATATGCACATGTGGATATATAAAAAATATTTCTTCATCTATCTATCAAATATTTATTTATTTTTATTTATATATAATGCAAGAACACATGTATACAGATATATATATACACGTATAGATATCTGTATATATTTGTATATATCTCTATATATGTATATGGAGATGGAAAGATATCTATCTATCAATCTAATATTTATTTTTTTATTTATATATAATACATATACACATATATACAAATATATACACATATATATAGATATCAGTATATATTCATATATATCCCTATATCTGTACCTAGAGATAGAAAGATATCTGTATGTAGAGAGAGAAATATATGAAATATATGATAAATCTATATCTGTCTATCTATATCTATCTATAAAGGGGTCATATTGCTAAAGCAGAGCATGGTAAAAATCTGCACCAGTTTCTTTTCTGGATGGGACTTTGGACACATCCAAGCCTCCACACCCCAATGGACATCTCCAGTCTTTATTTAGCCATTCTCCTGAATTTGTCTGTTGTCTCCTCCCCTCTGTCCCATCACAGGGATTTCAGAGAGGTGTCTGCCCCAGTGCTGGTCACTGGGAAACACACAATGGTCTTTCCAGGTGACCCCAGGGCCAGGCAGGGACAACCCCAGCTCTTGAGCCTCTCCTCAGAGGGAAAAAGAGACCCTTTATGTGGTGATCTCTTCCTGGATATATTTAGTCATTAAAAAAACAGGAAAAAAAGCCCCTCCCAATGGACTGGAATGATTCTGGATGGCTGTGGGAGGTAAGGGCAGGACACTGATGGGGGTGGGAAGGTGCCAAGAGAAGGCAATGTGGTGTTTTGCAGTGTTTCAATGCTCAACTTCTTTGGAAAAAATCTTCATTCTGCCCACCCTACCCCCGTGCCTTAGAAAGCTACAGCTTTATCTCCAGAATTTTCCCTCTGGACACTTGTCAGAACAAAGAGTATGGACTTTGCATATCATTTATCCTCTTGTATATAAGGAGCTTGTCACATCTTAATGTTGAACCTCACCAGAGAGCAGACCTCTTGAGCACTCCGAGCTCTGCTTTGCATTTGGGTGGGAAAAGCGGATCCTGCTCCTGCTGAATCCACGGCTGTGTCCCTGCTCCTGCCGAGCCAGACGTGCCATGGGCTCCCTGTGATGGAAGAGGGGCAGTAACAGCCTGGCAAAGAATGGGGTCTGCTGGAAATCGCTTCTAGGTGGCCAAACTCCTTTATTTGCTGCTTTCGTCAAGCTTCTGATGTGCTTTTGTAGCACGTCCATGAAATTAAAATGGCTCAACTTCTTTGGCGATTCAGTCGGGTGCTGTTTGTGTGCATCCTACAAAATTCCATTCTGTAAATGCCCTGATATATCGCCATGGTTTGACCCAAAGCTTTCAGAATAATGGCGTGGCCGTGGTTTTCCGTGGCAGAAAGAATTTTGTCACCTGGGAGAGCTCTCCTGACAGGGAAGAGGGAGGATGCGGGTCCTGTGGCTGAGGAGGGAGAGGCTCTCCTGGGCCCTGATCACTCATCCAGGGTGGAGATCCCAGTCTGGCACTGGGGTGAAGAAGTGCTCCATGAAGTGCCAGGAGCTGGGTGAAGAAATGGGGCATGAACATCTTTCTGCCCTTTTGGTTTCTAAGAATAAAGGTCACAGTGAAGATCTTTCACAGTGGGAGGAACTGAACATTCCTGACATAGTAATCACTGAGGAAAGATGATCCTCAGACATCAGGGATAACACAGCTTCTACCTGAAGCTATTTTCTTATCCATGGGACTGCTTTCCTGCATTACACCTGGCTCTTTAAGTCCTTTGCATGCCAAAATATTTAATAAGAGGATTTTATTATCAGGTGAAATAGGTTCTGAATATTGGTGTGTTTTGTGTGAGACCCACTGAGATCCCTTCACTTCGCTGAGTTCCAGATTCATCAGTGGAAGCTCAGTGGGCTTCCTGACAACTCTCAGAAGAGGAAAGCTGTCAAGGAGCACACTGAACACCAGAGTGGTTGGAGATGGGCCTGATCATGTTGGTTGATACTCTGCTGGCTCCTGATTAACGTTCTGGGTTCCATCGATCCCGAAGCGATGCTGGCTCTGCCACAGAGGCACCCGGAGCTGATTGAACTGGTTATTTCCACAGCTATTGCTGGAAGATCAGGAGAAGAAAAACAAAGCAGGTGAAATGGATAGCTGGCAGTGAAGCTGTTTAAATATTTATAAAACAGTTAGCTAAGATTCAGGATCCATTTAACATAGTGAAATTTGATATGTTAAGATGAATAATTGCTCTTCTGTAATACCATTCCACTTATTTATTTATTTAGTCCTCAAAATCATATCACTACTTTCCCTATGACTTGAAGAAAGATTTGGAAAGTCCTGTATTGTCCTTGGATCAGACTGAATGATCATAAAATGTCAATCTGGAATTAGGCCATTTTTTTGAAAGAGTTGTTGATTTTATTTTTCCATGTTGAGATCAGAATTAGGAAATGGCAAAAAAAAAAGGAAAAGGAAAAGGAAAAGGAAAAGGAAAAGGAAAGAGAAGAGAAGAGAAGAGAAGAGAAGAGAAGAGAAGAGAAGAGAAGAGAAGAGAAGAGAAGAGAAGAGAAGAGAAGAGAAAAAGAAGAGAGAAACTCTTATCTGCCCAAACAAGATCATTTCAAGGAAAAAAAAAAAATCAGTAATTTATTTCCAAACTGGAAAATCACAATATTGTAACGAGAAGGAAGCCATAAATTAATTTAGAAATAGCTTTTAAAATTAAGATAAAAGCTGTCAATTTTTTAGAATGCAAGAGTTACATCTGAAGGAAAATATTTAATGTTTTAAATTCACCAGTGCTCCCCAGACCCTGCAGTACAGCCCAGTGTATGCTTAGAAAGAGCTACTTCATCTATTTAATTAAGAGAAACTACTATCAAAGCAGATTTCGCATTTAAAATTCGTGTTTAAACTTCTCACAGATTAAGTGAGCTTAAACAGTTGCTATTCCTGACTTTAACAGCATTATAAAATACATTAGAGATTGAGAGGATAAAATTCTGCCATGTTAGGTTATAACCTAACTGCTATTTGCAGTTGTAAGGACTACTAATGGCGCAGGGACAAGATTTATTATAGTAAAGACATCCTGCTTAACATTACCCTTGTCATTCCATTAATAATGACTGCTTATGAGCCATCTCGTTGGCATCTTTGTTGTCCTGAAAACTTAAAACTCACAGCACAATTCTTTACGATGTGCTACATTGCCCCCTCTGGGTATTCCTGACCATTATCCCATTTGGTTATATTCAAAACTGCTGCCTCCTGAGAGAGCATTAGGGCCGACCTTTAACCCTGCAATATTCTTGGTTCAAATGGCGTAATAACATGTAGTGAATATTTACAAGCATACTTATACTATAATAGAGTACTGCTGTGAACATTAGCACATATTTTCTGCTCAATCAGGCTTTGATGTAGAGCTTGGCTCGTACCCTGGAGAAAATGCAGTCCCCAATAAGCTGTGCTAGTGAAACACCCTTGAACCTCCACAGCTCGTGCCAGGCGAAGCGCTGCCACGCAGAGGAGCGGGGACACGCGGCCCCGTGCCACGCCGAGGGGCCCAGCAGAGCACGAGGTCCCGGGCAGCCTCCGAGGGGGAGGAACAGCCCCTCCTGTGCTACCTGGGATTTTATTGGCGACGGGAAAAGGTGATCTCATCCAGGAAAAGCGAATCAGGGTCATGGAATGTCCTGCGGGGATCATCCTGTCCAACTCCTGGCCCTGCTCAGGACACCCCAGCAATCCCACCCTGTGCCTGGGAGCGTTGTCCAAACGCTCCGTGGCCGTGTCCCGGGAGCCTGTTCCAGTGCCCGACTGTGCCCTTAAAGCAGTGATCCCCAACGGTGCCAGGAGCAGCACCATTCCCCCACCCTCTCTGTTTCCTGAGTGGCCGTGGGGGTGATTCCGTGGCACGCCACTGACTTTCCACTTGTCTCTCTGTCCTTGCCAGTGCCATCCTCATGGAGCTCTCCCTTTCCCTGCCATCATCCCCTGCACCTGTCCCGGGTGTCCTGAGGGGACACTGAAGACCCCTGGCAGTGTCCTTGTGAGTGGGGCTTGATCTCAGAGCACCATCTCTCACTGCACATCCCACACTGGCTGTGCCAGCATGGGAGGCTCCATGGGAATCGCTCTCCAGACCTTCCTGTCTTGTCTCCCCGTCCACTGCCCTCCTAAGAGCTGCAGCCTGAAGGGGCAGAGTTTCAGCCCTTATGGAAGGTGGTGGCAGATGAAAATTTCACAACGGCCATGGGGATTGCACTTGAGGGCTCTTTTAGGTTCACGGGTGAACATCTCCGCTCTTCTCAACAGGAGAGAGTTTTGGTTTCCACATGGCCTCGTGTCAAGCTGTCCTTCCCCTGCAATTAGCATCAATTAGCATCATTCCCTGCCTGGCTCCTGTCCTGCCCTGATCAGAGTGGATCCATCTTCTCCAGTCCAGCTGTACTTTTCCCACCAATCCAAAATATCCCCAAAGCCTTTTCCTCCTCACTTTCCCTCTGTCCAGCATTAGCTGTCCCCCGCCAGCCAGCAGCAAACCCCTCTGTGGCACTGTCCCCTCCTGAGCAGAAACAGGGGGGTGTCCATAAAGGGTCACTGCCTCAAACCATGGGGATTGGAGCAACCTGGCCCATGGCAGGGGGCTGGAACGAGATGATCTTTTAGGTCCTGGAATGGACTGCCCAGAGAATGGGTGGAGTCCCCATCCCTGGAGGTGTTTAAGGAACGCCTGGAGGTGGCACTCGGTGCTTTGGTCTGGGTGACGAGGTGGGGATTGGTCACAGGTTGGGCTCTGTGGTCTTGGGGGTGTTTTCCAACCTAATTGATGGGGGGATCCTGCGAGTCTGTCTCTTCCAACCCAAGCCATTGTGGAATTCCATGACTCTCTGAATTGCATCACTTCTGCGTGATACACTGATGGAAACTAGGGCACGAGAAAGGTCACTCAGCCACGTTAATGTCTTTAATATTAATTTGGGTGTAGGTTTTTCGAAGTTTGTTCCCCTCCATCAGTGCTTTGTCCTTCCTTAAGAACAAGACTATTATTCCTCGTTTGTTATAAATCCACTTTTGCCGTGCTTTGCTCTCTGTTTCCTGTTTCTGTAACATGCCCTGTGGAGATTTGATTGCGAGTGCAAGTGGTTTTCTTGTGAAAGTTTTCTGATTTTCAGGGCTTGGAGGAGAAAGGGTCACTTCTCAGTTTTGTTGGTTTAGGAGTGTGTTGTTAATCTGCTTAGAAGAGTCCGGCACAGAGCTAACGTGAGCGTTTGAAAGAAGAGTCTCTTGTGGTTATGAGAAACTTTGACTGGGCAATATCTGTCTGTCTCCAGCCAAAGAGAGAATAAACCTCCCTTATTTTCTTGGTGTAACTTATAAACCTGTTACAGTTTTTGCATTAAAATCTTCCTATACAAAGGAGATGTCCATTTTTTGATATTTTATTCATAAGATCCCTCAAGGTGTCATTGAAATTCTCTCAGTCTTTCATCAGCATGATCCACTCCTGGAGAGTACACCTGCACAATAGATGAAATGGTTGTCCTCGGAGAATAATGGCAGCCATCCTGATATTAATTTGGTTCCAAGTAATTATCAAGTTCATATCTTTCAGTTTGCTGGGAAACTTTTTCTTCCTTTTGACTTTCTTCCTTTTTTTTTCCTGTTCTAAATAGAGTTAGCAGGGCTTGTTAGCGCTGCTCCAGACTCTCCATAGACCGATCCTCTTCGCTGGGACTCCAGCTCAGGTTGGTAGCTTCAGCCATGAATTTTTGTCCTGAAATTATCGTTATTGTGTGTGTGAGGATCAATAATGGGCCACAGAGAAATTTGCACCTGATGGGTGTAGTTAATACTGTGGGAAAATGAAATGTCTTTTATCACTTCTATGCAGGTGTTGCTCTATCAGTTACACCCCTGTGTGGGTGGACCATCAGGTTCCAGTCAGTGGTGGCCTCTCTCCAGACCATTTAGATGCTTTTTCTATAATAATAGTAAAAAATACACTCAGAATATGCCCACAAATGCATCTCTGCTGGGGACAAACCTCTCACCTTGTCCTGCAGAGCTGTGAGACCAAAACTTTCTCCAGCTAGGCTGGTGATGATGGAAGAACAATTCCAAATCCCCAAATTCTTGAGAAGTTGCTTCAGTGATGCACATTTTTAAACTTACCATGGTGCACCAGTGTTTTTGGGCTCGTTAGAGCAGAGGCTCGCTCTATCCCTCCCACGGGAAGCAGAGGTTGGAAGGGACCCCAGTGGGTCACCTGGCCCCACCCCCCTGCTCCAGCAGGGCCATCCCAAAGCACAGGGCACGGGATTGTGTCCAGAGGGTTCTGGAATATCCCGGTTTGGGAGACTCCACACCCTCTCTGGGCTCTGCTCAGTGCTCGGTCCCTGCACAGGGAAGTTTTTCCTCATATTCAGGTGGAACTTTCTGCCCATTCCTCCTGTCCCAAGAGGGTCTTTGGATGCCAAAAAGAAAAGGCGAGCCTTTGGAAAAGTTGAAGAAGGCCTTAAATTCGATTAAAGCCTCGCAGCACAAGGCCTGAAGGGTGCAGAGGAATCCAAAGGCCCAGCCCTGGCAGTGCACATTGGGGTCTCTCCCACTGAGCCCATCCTCTTGCACGCCTGCGTGAGATATTTGCACATCTCTGCCTGTGGTGATTAAGGCAGAAAAGCCACTTTAAACAGATGTTATCTAGCAAAAAAAAGAGTTTTTCAATTTTTTATTCTTATTTGGGAAGCCTTGCCCATGGGTGTTGCTGCAGCACAGGGGTCTGGGCGGAGGAGGAGCCCAGCAGCTTTCTTTGGATTATTAGGGATTTCTCCTTCTTTCCCCCGGCTCTTGCCAGCCAATTTGTATTTTGAAGGAAGCCTGCGAGAAATTTTGTGTTTTCTTCAATTCTCTCGGTTTATTTCTGTTCACATCACTCTCCTTTTTCCCCCCATTGGCAGTAAATCCTCAGGCTGAGCCATCCATTTATTACAGGTTGGCAGTTGTTCAGTCTGCCCGTGCACAGCGATCTGTTTTTAGCTGCCAATAGTGCAGCATTAACAAATCTCTTCTGATATTTATCTGTGGCACTGCCTTTTGTTAAATGAAGAACACAAAGTTTTGGACACACTGTATTGGGAGTTTTATTGCATCAGGTAGGGCACTTAAAACTTCCCTCTGATGTTTTTGCAGCCTGGGATAACATCCCCAGCACTCTCTGCATCCCATGATGCAGTTTTTTTCCTATTTATTTTTCAGATGCCGCTGCCTGAAAAAGGAAGGTTTGGTGGGAACAATCCTTGTTCCTTTCCTGAATATTTTGTGGAAAAGCCTCAATATTATGGAAAATGAGCAATGTATTGATCTGTTTTTTTCCCCCAATTGATCTGATTTCTTTCCCGTTTTTCTCCTGTGGAATTATCTTCCCGTTTACACAGAAAAGTACTTTGCATCCCTGTAGGTCCCACCACCTGGGGGTTTTATCAGAGGAAGGATTCAGGCCACAAGTCTGTGCTTGAGTTCATTCAGACCAGCTGTGCACCAGCACAATGCTATGGCTACCTACTTAAAAATTATTTATTTCATAATTCTCATTTATTTATTAATTTCATCACTTGTTCTCATTTAATTCTTTAGTTATCCCTTTATTTTTAAGGGTTGGAGAATGCCGTGGGTTACAAATTGCTTTAACATAAGAAATCACTCACTTGATAATTGTTTTACCCTCTTTTTGTTTTCTTTTTTGTTTTTTTTTTTTTTTGTAGAATATTGGTGGCTTTAATTAACCAGCCTGCAGATGGGCTGGAGAAATGATACATTTCACAACACATCTCCATCTTTCCCAGCCGTCGTATACTTAAATTGCAAATTCTCCTGAACTGTAACCCAGTGTCTTATGGCTCTTGATTCTACATTTCCCCGCAGATCTTCTGCCTTCAGTCGTGTCAGAGCTGCAGGATGTGACTGTTAATAAAAGGGATTAAACTGCAGCAAAGCCCCGACATTCAAATGACGCTGAGGGTCTGATTTGAGACCACCAAGACAGAAAACTGAGGAAGGAGAACCTCTGTGGGTTTGTGCCGGTGGGCTGGGCTTGTGTGCGGCACTAGGATGCAGTGATAGGACAAGGGGGAATGACTTAAAGGGAAGGAGGGCAGGGTTGGATGGGGTATTGGGAAGGAATTGTTCCCTGGGAGGGTGGGCAGGCCCTGGCACAGGGTGCCCAGAGCAGCTGTGGCTGCCCCTGGATCCCTGGCAGTGCCCAAGGCCAGGCTGGACATTGGGGCTTGGAGCAGCCTGGGACAGTGGGAGGTGTCCCTGCCCATGGCAGGGAGTGGGACAGGATTGAGCTTTAAGGTTCCTTCCAACTAAAACCATTCTGGGGTTCTATGATTCCTTAAGGATCACCTGCAATCTCTAATGCAAACCACGAGACATTTTTCTACAGCTCTCCTCCTGTTGTTGAGGTCTGAGCAGGCACAAAGTTGGCCAAGATGCTCAGCCTGGCCCACCAAAGGTTATCAACCAACCAAAAACTCATTCTCCTCCTTGGCTTCCTGCACCCATCTGCCCAAAAATGAAATTACTGACAGACAGGCCAATTTCCTGTCAAATTTTAACTCCTACTTTCCCCTCTGGAAACTTTTCCATTGAGCAGCTTCAGCACCCTCCTCGTTTGGAGGTGCCTGGTGCTGCGTCGGGGCAGAGGCAGCCCAGTGGTTCTGTTTCATAGAATCACAGGATCCTTTTGGCTGGAAAAGACCTCTGAGATGATGGAGTCCCCCCAGGCAGTGCCAAGCCCCCTCCTAAACCATGTCCCATCTACGTCCTGTCCGTGTTTTCCACCCCGCTCCCCGATTCCTGGCAGTCAGGGAGCCGCCCTGATTGGAAACTCCGCTGATCGATGCGAGAGGCAAAAGCTCCAATAAATTCAGCCTGCCAAAGGCCTCATCCAGAAGGGAGGTTTTGAGGCTGAGATGAGGTTTGGCAAACTCATAAGCATGTGGGAAGGGGGTTGTAAATGAGGGAATTACAGTGGCCGTTAACGTTGTTCTGTAATGCTCTCTGACTCTACACCTGTAATTTTAATTCCCAGAAACAGGCTGGGATGCCAAGTGCTTTATAGGCAGAGGAACGACTTCCAACAAACTTGGGTGAGTTTGATATCAGGTCTGCAATGGCAAAAGAATTGGATGTGTTTTCTTGCACTTAAAATTCAAAATACCCTCTATTTGATTATTCAGCTCTTTTTTTTCCCTCCTCTAATTGTTTTTCCTTTTTTGACATGGACCTAAAAAAATACATTTTCTCCAAATCCTTTGTTTAAAAACATGGAAAGCACAAGCCTCGAATCCTTTTCCTGGAGGATGGATTTCACTGAAGCTGTCTCATGTGCACCTTTCCCACTTGGGCTCATCCTCCTGCTGATTCTTCCGGGATTTGTGAGAGGTTGTTGCTATGGCACAGACCTTGCCGAGGGTTTAATGACCTGTGCTACTTTGCATTGAAAAGTTTTATTAATCTCCTGCTTAAAATGGCTTTTAAAGATGTGTTGGAGCCAGGGCCTTGGTTTAGAGCTCCGCTCCCATTGGTGAATTTCCTTTAGGATTCACAGAATCACGTGAGGTAACCCTTATTTCTTCTTTGTCTCAGACACGACACGTCTGGTGATACTTTGCTAAATATACTGAGTTTTAAATACATCCCAAGGCTCTTGGCTACGAAATCCCTCAGGGATTTCAGGGATGAGCTGTGGGAAGGGGGGCACAGGATGCACTGGTGCCTCCACACCTGCCTTTAGGAGCTGAGCTCTTGCATGTTGGATACTTTGGGGTGTTGTGGGGCTTAGGACACAACATCTGGGGTCAGTAAGTGGGATTACTTTGCCCTGGACCCTTTGGATGTGTGTGCTGGAGTGTGGGACAGGATCAGGTCCTTCCACCTCTAACGGATTCCAGCTTAGTTAAGATTTTTTTTCTCCTTTCTTTTTTTTTGTCCCTGATGCCTTTTTCCTTCAGAAATAACTGTTTATAATCAGTTTAATGCAGATGAAACCATTACTTCTTCACTCTTCAGAAACTCTTTATGCTTCTTAATTAAAGCCTTTGTCTGAACACAAAATAATTAATACATAAAATGAAGCAGAGGGAAAGAATCGACTGTGAAACCAGTCACTCAGTTGTATATTTAAACAATATTTAATCATTAGAGTAACACAGTGCTTGCACTTTTGGAAAGAAAACAAGCCTTATACTTCATGTTTATTTAACACTTTGACTAGTTCATTCTTGGAGGTATGAAATGAGGCTTATGGAGTGCCAGAGCAGTAAATCAGACCTTCTGAAAATTACTGGGTCTTAAACAGTAGTGTCATTTTAAACCTAAACAGTTCAGTGGTGCACCAGCACATAAAAGTGACCTCTTGGAACAACATCTACTGTTTACACTGAAAGGCGAGGCAAGGAAATAAAAACAAGGAGTAAAATGTGGCGCAGTGAGGATGGCATTGACTCGTGTTCCTGCCTCTGTTGTGGAGGCCGATGGGTGCGATGGCTCCCACAGAATTAATGCAGTGAGGAGTCCATGCCAAAAATGCCGTGGATATCACACGTGTGTGCACATACCAACTGCGTGCAGCCAAAATTTTGGGCAGCTTCTCACACCCGAGCGCTTCCCACCTGAGTGTTCGCTCAGATTTTAAACCACGTTTGGGTTGGCACTGTGGTTGCTCACTTTGTAACGTTTGATATTCGTGATCTCGTGAAAGAATTTATTGTCAGGGATGTTTGTTGGGGGGAAAAACCCCACGGATTCAAAGCAAATATTGCATTTCTTTTGTGGAGAGTGAATGCTGAGTGTTTGAACTGTAGGTGTGATTTGCTTGCACTTTGCAAGCACAAAGGCACTGCTTCACCAGAGGTTGTGTACAGGTTTTTATAACCAGCTACACGCTTGGCTTCTGAGCACAGAATAACCACAGAGTTTGGCTCAAAAGCGAACATTTTTCGCCAAAATTGTTCATTAACATTTTTTTTACCAAGCTGCACTTCAGAGAGGAGTGAGCAGACAGGATTTTGAGTGGTGTGTAGGTGAATATTTGCAGTGAGACCTGGAGACTCCCCTCACCTGGAGACGTCGGTCATTCCCAGGTTTGGTGATGCATTTGAAACCTCTTCCCAAGCCTGGCCCATTTCAGGACTGACCCAGGTTTGTTACCCAGTCCCAGAGGATATTGCACAGCTGTTCATTCTCCTAGTGAGATAAATGGAGGCAAAGTTGGCTTGTGGAGGTAAAAAAGCTTGTGAAGGGCCCAGGTGCCAGGCGGCCCTGCCCCCCCATGGATCACACTGGCCTCGGACACTCCTCTGGTCAGTCTGGCTCGTGACCCTTTGGAAGCTGCTGGTGGGCAGAGAAGCTCTGCTGTTCCCAACAACTTATGGGTAACAGATATGAGTTTGGGTTTTCTTTTGTTTTATTTTGTAGGATTTGGAGGGTTTTGGTTGGCTTTTTGTTTGGTTGGTTGGGTTTTTTTTTTGTGGTTTTTTTTTTAAATTGTTGTTTGGAGTTTTTGGGGGGATTTTTTGGTTAAGGCAACACATTTACATTTACATTTACATTTACATTTACATTTACATTTACATTTACATTTACATTCTATTTACCAGCTGGTGCAAGTCCAGAGCAGGCCATGGAGATGCTCCAAGAGCTGGAACCCCTCTGCTCTGGAGCCAGGCTGGGAGAGCTGGGGGGATCACCTGGAGAAGGGAAGGCTCCAGGGAGAGCTCAGAGCCCCTTGCAGGGCCTAAAGGGGCTCCAGGAGAGCTGGAGAGGGACTGGGGACAAGGGATGGAGGGACAGGACACAGGGAATGGCTCCCACTGCCAGAGGGCAGGGATGGGTGGGATATTGGGCAGGAATTGTTCCCTGGGAGGGTGGGCAGGCCCTGGCACAGGGTGCCCAGAGAAGCTGCCAACATCAGAAAGTTTTTAAGGCTCTGGACTACCAGAGTGATTGTCTCAGAAATTGGGGACCAAAGGTGAAATCTCTGCTGAGACAGAACTTCTGAATTCAAGAACTGCTCCCCTAGGAGCAGGTAATGATGTTTATTTCCTTGTTACATCACATCAAGAGCCTAATGAAGAGGAGTGATGGGTTTAAATTTGAAGAGCACATGGAATGTGGTTTTTATTAGGTTGGATCCTGAGTGAACAGAACATTGAAACCGTAATTATGAATATTTTACAAATGTGAACCTTCAATTAACTGTATCAGTTGTGTTTGTGAACTATGGAGAACTTGCATTATTAATGAACACACGAGGTTAGTATCAGTTTATTTATCATTTGGAATATGGCTTTTGTGTTAATCACACAAGTCCTGCCACACTCAATTTTGATTAATGCAGGAAGTTCAGGCAGGCTTTGTTAAACAAATATTTATTACGTGTGATGTGTTATAAAGTAATAAAGTAATTTTTCTCCATTTCAGGTCCTATATACAAACACCTTCCTCTGTAGTGAAGACTTTAACGTGTCAGCAAACATCCCCTGGTTATGAGGACATCAAATAAACCATGAGAGTGTCCTGTGTGATTTTTTTAAAAAAAATTCAGATTTGATCCCTCTCTCATAGAGGAGGCTGAGGTGTCCCGCAAAGTGTTCTGCACCCCCACGTGGGTTTGATGTGCAGACTGCTGTGCAGGATATTTGCTGTAATTCATCCCCTTCCTTCTGCTTTTACTCCATTTCAGAGCAGTTGAAGAATTGGGCTGCTTTAAAGTCCAACACCGTTTGTGGCGTGGCCGAATTACTCCAAATAATGAAGAATTTCAACAGCTTGGTGATGCCAAAATACAGTCTGGGGAAGTTTTGTGTCATTCTTTACTGGCCTGTGGGAGCCTCAGGCTGGGGAATGCAGTGGCAGGGCCTTCCATGAGATCTTTGCCGGTGGATCCTGTTTGGAATGGAAGGAGGATTTTTGGTGTGAATAAAGAAATTTATTTGCCACTCAATTTTTCTGCAACACGGCATTGTCAGCCACAAAGTTTCAACAATTAAAGAGTGAAATTTGATATTATTGAATGCCAAGCACTCCTAATGCGGGGTTTGGTTGAGAAAAGAGTTAAGACTTAACCTAAACCTCAGTGAAAGTGGAGAGACCAACACAGCAGCTTGGTTCAAGTGTCTGAGGCTTTAAAAATACTCCCCGAGTCACAAAAGCGAAGGTATAAATCCCATGAATTACAACACAGTTAATGAGTTTCTTTCTCTGAAAGAGGGTTCCTCTGAATGCCAATTTTGGCGAGTTTGTGTTGGGCAATAGGCCACATCTTAAAAGTGTTAGGAGGATTTAAGATTATTTCATTTAGGGGTGAAGTATAAATTTTATTTTAAAATATGTAACCATAAGTTGATCCTATATAATTTATGTGTAGTTTATTCTGATTTAATGATGCTCAGCCCCTCCCTTTATACAATCAAAGAGGGTCTTGGTTTGGAAAGGCCTGTGGATGATTCAATGGTTTTTATTTCTGTTTTAGTTTTAAACCAATTTTTTTTTTTTAATAGATGATCTGTCAGCAAAGCACAAATTTAACTTCTTTTTCTCTTTTTGGTTTGGTCAGTAAAATAAATAAATAGTTGGGCAGTACCTAAGTTGGGAAGGGCTCCATCCTCCTCCCGTGTTCGTGGAATTCAGCCGCCTCTGCTTTAACCAGTTTCAGCGTAGTTGTTACAATTTTCATCCATAATATATGATCAGTTTGTGAGGATTTCCTCCACGTGTGAGAAACAGACTTAATGCCAACGTTCTCAAATTGGAGTTAGTTATAAATAATGTACTAATAGATGTGAAAGAGCGTAAATGATTCCTTTGTGTTGTACCTGCGAGGTTGTTAGTGCTTCTTTAAAAAACAAACAAACCCTCTTTTCGCAGGATATTTATTCCCATCTCTTCCATCAAAGGGGTTGCAGTCTTTGTACCTTTTTATGTAAATTAAAAAATCTTTAGCCAGTTCCGTGTCAAAAATAAATAGTTGAATGAGCTTGCAGACAACATTTATTTTGTATGTACATTAATGGGCACTTCCATTTTTTCCTGCAGGCTAGAATCCACTTTGAAATTCATGTTTGATAAATTCCCTGGCTTTCCGAGTAATTTAGCTGTCTATAGGGCTGTTGATCCTTTGAGTGTATTGCTGAACCATTGGGACTTGTGCACCACATCTGCATATCCAAGTTCAAATATATACTCAAGATGATTGGTTTAAACTTTAAGTTGTTGATCTTATTCCTGATAGATTTGTTAGATTGTCTCCCATTTCATTTCTAAAATCTGCGCCTAATCCATAAATACCCCTTCTTAAATATGTCTCCAATAAATTCACTGATTGAGTTAGTCATTCTGGAAGCGCAGGGCTGAATTAATATTCAGTGTAGCCTGATAATCTTTAGACACAATGCTGGCTGATGCTGCGTGTGTCAGCGGAGCAGGGCACGCTCAACACAGCCCCAGCCGAGCTGCTGCCCTCCAAAGTAGCGAAATTCCCTGTGAAAATTCCCCTTGTGCCTCCTGAGTGTTTGAAAGGGGATCCGGTTTTCACCGGGATGTGAAACGAGTGGGCAGGGATTGGGATTATCAGCCTTCCTAAGGCTCGGGCTCGTTCAGCTTTGCTGTTTCTCTCTCTCTCTCTCAGATGGCTGAAATTTTCAGTTTGAGCGCTCGATGAGGGAGGATGGAACTGATGGAACGCCCAAATCTGCAGCACTTTGAGGGTTACAGCCAGGCAGAGCCATCTGCAGCTTCCAGCCAGGCTGGTTTCAAGCCTGAGCTGTCCTGAGCTGCTGGGCAGTCCCCTCCAGGCCCAGGAGTTCCTCCTCTGCCCCGTGTCCTCCTCCTGCTCCCGGTGCCACATCCAGCCGGGGATGATGCAGGGATGGGCAAAGGACTGGGATGTTGGAGAGGCACCAGACGAGGGGAACAAGGACCTTCACGGGAGCTGTGTGAACACGGGGCATCGCTTTTGGTTTTCACCTCTTCTTCACGAGCTTCTTCTAAATATTATGGGCACCCTTCGGATGTCCTGTGAATATAAATTGATTTAAAACTCTTTTTAGGCTTAACATCAGTCATTCTGTCATAAATCCACTTGTCTGGTTTGCTGTGGGTGTGTCCAAATGCTCTGTAAGGGAGGAGAATCATTCAAATGATTTAAACTTGGAACTATTGGGACTTTGAGAAGCTTGGTCTGGTGCAAGGTGGTTGGAATGAGATGGTCCCTTCCATCTCAAACCATTCCAGGATTCTATGATTTGTTTTGTTGTTTTAATTTTTAGAGGATTCAGATTTATTTCCTTTGTTCCATTTAATAAATTCCTTAACTTGGGAAGACTCTGCTTTGCTTTCTAGAGGGGTGGGGTAGGGTAGCAGTGTGGGTGCAATAACCTGTTCTGACACCAATATAACAAGAATTTCAATTAAAATCCTCCTCTTTTTTTTGTTTCCATTCTTTATAAGGAAATTATTCTAATAAGATACCTTGTGTGGTCTTTCAAGGCAAATTCCAATAAATTCCTTGTCTTAATTAATAAAACCGATCTGACTAGTGGTACCAAGAGTCATATTTAGAGTCTCTGGGGCCTTTTTGTGACAGAGAGGAAAAGAAGTGCAGCGGGGAGGGTTTTCCTACTTGTGTGGGTTTGGTTTTTGTGTTATTGTTTTGACTGTTTTGTTTTAATAATATCTGAAAACTCGTCTTTGATTTAAAACTCTCAGTCAGGGTTTAATGAAGGGAATTGCTTAACATCACAAAGATTAGAGAAATATATTTTCTAGTTTTAAAACACGTGTAAATATAGGTGTGTATATATATCTAGCTGCTCTCACAGAGGTTAATGTTTATTATTAAATGTATTTTAAGGTATTTTTAAAGATTATTTTTAATACACTTTTTGCACTGTGCTTTTTGTAGGGGAGGAAGATGTGTGCAAGTGCTCCTGAGTGGGGAGAGCCCTCAGCTCTGACCTGAAATTCTTCATTCTGCACCAAATCCAGTTTTGTCAGAAGCAGCACCACAGTGCCACCGTATTTAACGTGATTTACTACTTTGCTCACCTAAATTAACAAATTGGTCCATATTTCATCGAGGTAATTAGGCACATCTGTAACCTTAACAACGCGACTTTCTACAGGTGCGGTCCCGCCGAGGTCCATCAGCCCAACTTTGCCTTCCAAACTGAGCACACCCACAGCTCTTTGCTCCAGGACATCCTTCCTTTGCTCCAGGACATCCTTCCTTTGCTCCAAGATCTCCTCATTTTGGGCTGTTGTCAGTCCTTTCCTATCCCCTGCTCTGCGTTGTCTGAACGGCCCCAGCGTGCGTGGTTTGGAATGTTCAGTGAAGGAGTTTATGCCAAAAGTGCCTTTAGGTTGGTGATGAAGTCTTTTTTATCAGTAAAATATGGATTCTGCTCCTGGAAAACAGCAGACCCCAGCTTCAGCATCCTTCTGTTCCCAGTCAGTGCCTGGGAATTCACAGGTTGTGTTTCCAGTGCTTTGTCCTGCTGTTTTCTGCTCTGATTCCTTTCTCTGCTTGCCTGATGGGATCTGTTGGGCTCCGTGACTGCTGGGATCCTATTCCTTGTAAGGAAGGGGTGGCAGAACTCCAATGCTCCAGGGAAAGCTCAGCCCAAGCAGAGGGAATTTCCTGAGTAAGTGGAAGAACTCAGACCTGGTGCTCCTGGGACACCTCCCACTGTCCCAGGCTGCTCCAAGCCCCATCCAGCCTGGCCTTGGACACTGCCAGGGATCCAGGGGCAGCCCCAGCTGCTCTGGGCACCCTGTGCCAGTGTTTTACCACTCTTACCATAAAAAGTTTCTTGCAGCTGGTCTGAACCTCCCCTCTATTAGTTCAAACCATTCCCCCTTGTCCTGTCACTGCAGGCCCTACTAAAAAGTCTGTCCCCATCTTTCTCAGAAGCCCCTTTGAATCCTTTTACCTGTTTACTCTCTTTATTTTTCCGGTGAAAACGCTTCCTTAGTGGAGTGTGTCAAGGGAGCGGAGACCCAGCGACCGCTTCTGCCCCTTCCCACCGCTCTCCTTTGCAGCTCTGCACCGTGGAACAGCCTCAGAACCCACATTTGAGCTTCTCCATCCTTGAAGGGGCACAGCCTCAGCAAGAAATTGGGGTTTATGTGCGTGTGCAGCAGTGTTGCCATGCAGTTTATAATCCAAGATCTGAGGTTTGGAACGGCGCTGTGTTCATCCCTAGAGCAGGTCCGGGCAGATCTGAGGCAGCCCGAGGTGCTGGGCTTGTCTAGAGCTCTGTGAGCTCTCCGTGGATCTTGCAGGGGTGGCCGTGGGGTCGGGAAGTGCCTGGGAGCTGCCTGCAGGTGTGTGGGATGTGTCTGCCTTGGATGGACCTGTCCTTACCTGCACAGAGAGTGTGAGCGCTGCTTCCCGTGGCTGTTTCCATCTTCCAATGCTTCCATGGGTTTCCTCCTCAATCCTCCTCGATTGGTAACGTGTTCAACTGGATAGAGAAAATCTCCCTGATTAATACATCCCCGAAGCCTTCTGGGTTCTGCTGGGGTCACTCCCATTTAATCTGGGTTATTTCTATATTTCTTCTGGCCTCTCCTCTCTCCACAGAGCAATTCTGGCCACTTTTCTTACATCTCAGCCATTTTTCTATTGTTCCCTTTTTTCCTGCTCATTCTGAACTTCTTCCTCTGGGACTTCTGGGCATTTCTAAGAGATTCTTTGGGGCTCTTTCCATTGCTCTGCCACCCCCCGATTTTCCTGCACCTCTGTCCTGCCTGGTGAAGATTTTTTCCTCCCACGAGCCCCTCGTTCCTTCCCGAGGAGCCCATTCCACCTGCTCCCATCCCTCCTTTCCCTTCCCTTCCCTTCCCTCCCTCCCTCCGGGGCTGTCACGGCAGCCCAGGTTTGCTGTAGTCAATTTTTGTTTCATCTTGTAGTCAGTCTTACATAAATAGTGGAAGTTTGGCCTTGCCCCGGGTGATTGATGGGAAGGTATATTTGTACATATCGATTGAGATAAAAAATTAGTAGTTTGCAATAGGAAAGGCAAATTAGTCATCAGGAGGAAGGTGCTTGGAGTATTTTAAGAGTTCCTTGATTAATTCTCATGCTGTGAGTTCTTCTGACAGTAAGTTTTATGTCCTGAGATGTGGGAGGATGAGGCAGTAGTATCAGGTTATTGCAAATTTTACTTTTACTCCTCGCTGATTTATTTTACTGGCTCTCGCCACGATTAGACACAGAGGGCTAAAAATGACTTCATTTTGGGGTGACAACTGCCCTTTTCTGTGCTGGAATGAGGAGCCAGGAAGGAGGGGGCAGGTTTTAGCTAGGAAATTATTTTCCTTTTTATGAAAATTCATATTTAAAAGCTGGCCTGTATGAAATCAAAATAGCCTCCATCCACAATGACAAGCCCATCAGCTGGATGTTATCTCTGAAGGAGGAAAGAACTGATTCTGTGATACGCTGGTCAGGCTGAGAAGTAATTTTTTTCTCTGCTTACTTGACAATTTTCTCCCTAATCACCTTATTGAAAGTAGTTTTTAATAAGCATCATAGGAGGCTGAGAGCTCTCGATCTTCCTAAAATACTTTCCACTTTTCCAAGGATGCTGCAGCGCGCTTTTTAGTTTTCCTTTATTACGAACTATAATAGAATTCTTCCCAATAAAAATTGACTTATATTTGGCACTTTTAATTTGTCCAAGAATAATTTAGATAGAAATTCCAATTACTTTGGAAGGAAGGCATTTGCTCCGTACTCTCTGAGCTTGTTTAAAAGGAAGTCTTTGATAATTTGCAAGCACTTCTCATGAAAGGCAATTTTACTTAACTGGAATCCAGAAGGAAAAAAAAAAAAAAAGATGCACAGAGGTTTCAATTTTTAAACTGATAACAAAGCACTATATTTGTGCTGTTACATTTCAGCACAAAGAGGCTGCAAAATAACCTTTTTTAGTTAATGGGAGAAAAAAAGATTTAATTGCTGCGAAACACTTCTTCTACATATTATCTCTTTGATTAGCAGACAGTTGTAAATGACTTATTCAATGTAATTGCAAACTCTGGCATGGAACCCAAAGTAAATTATTTGTGTTTGCAGTCAGGGTGAGTTTGAACACTTTTAATTGCAGGATTTTTTTTTGAGCTTAGCAGAGGTTCAGCGTTTAGGATTCGGACTGTTCTTGGATGTTTGAGTGTTGGGTGCCCATCAGGCTGGAATTGGGGCACTCTGGTTGGCAAAGCTTGCCAGAGGCAACGCCAGCACTGCTCCTGGTCTCTGTTACAGCAGTGTCCCGTCTCCTAAAGTATTTCCAAGTCTGGTGGTTGAGTGGAAAAAAATCATGGAATCAGCAAATCCTTGAGGCTGGAAAAGCCCTCTCAGACCATCAACCTCCAGCGCTGCCAAGGCCACCCCTGTCCAAGTCCCCAAGTGCCACATCCACACGGCTTTAAATCCCTCCAGGGATGGGGACTCAAAGGTAAGGTGTGTTGGGCATCTCTGCCACCTCATTCCCACCTTTTTTGTGCCTCACACCGAGCTGCAGCTCTGACAGCAACAACTTCCTGCATCCTGAGTCTGTTCCCAGTGCTGGAGTTGTGAAAACGTTCACTATAAATTAGGGATGGTGGTGGCTTCGTGCCGTGGATGCAGCTGGATCTCATAATCCCGGTCGTTTGCAGAAGTCAGGAACATCAAGGTTGGTACGAGAAGGAAGGAAAGGGTGAGAGTGAATAGGCACAGTTGTGAGAGGAGAAACCAGATGGCCTGGAAAACACAGAATTCTGAGGTGCAAACCTCCACCTGGGAGCTGTTGTCACAAGGGAAAGCACCAAGAGGGGTTTTTCCATGAGCTCTTCCCCACACGATGACGATTGGTGGGTGGCAGCCACCCAAAACGCTGAGCAAGGAGGGACATGCCGAGGCTCCAGTACTGGGAGATGGTGATGGCATCAGCCCTGGCTGGGAGCATCGGCACACCCAGGGACAACAGAAATAAATCAGGGCACAGTGAGCAGAAAAAAGTCCTTGTCTGAGGGATTTCAGAGGAGATCCTCTGCCTGTGCTGGTTTGGGGAGCTGCTGGTTCAGGCACGGAGCCGATCGGCCGCAGGATCTCAGAAACAGAGTTCAGTACGTGCCTCTGGTGGAGCACTGAAAATGTTCCCACTCCTGTATGAGGTACCCACCCATCCTCTGCTGCAGTGCTGAGGGCCAGATATTAAACTGAAACATCTGCAGTTCCAAATATTAATGTTTCCAAGGAGTGGCCAAGGAGAATTTGGCTGTGCAGCTCGTGTGAATAATTTTCTGCGGTTCGTGGGAGCGCTGGGAGCCGTTCGGGAAGCGAGGATCCTCTGCAGGTGGCTGCTCTCTGCCACCAGCTTGTGTCACCTCCCTCTCCACTTCATGCCACTGTCCTGATGTAACAGAGGCCCTCACAGGGGCTGATTTCAGCCAGGGTTGCTCGAGCAAGAAGCAAAGCCAGGGTCGTGTACCAGATCACACAAGGCTCTGGTTGCGTGAGTCACGCAAAGTCACCACCCAGCAAACGTGGGGTGAACCAAAGCAGAGAAAAAGAAGAATCAGGTTATAAAAACCCAAACCACGAATGCAATTGCGTGTGCAAAGCCCTTGTTTGGGTTTGTGCTGAATTTCCATGAGGAAATTTTTTTGTTGTTGTTTTTTTTGCTGCAGCTGCACGGATTCAGTGGATTCTTGTGGAATGGAGCAGGAAGGGGTCCGGGCTGCCTCTGCTACTCAAACTGCACCTCTGCCACCAGCCAGGGACACGGGCAGGCAGCCAGAGAGGCTGAAAACATCCCCCTCCTCCTCCTTAGTGCCACCAAGTGTGAGTTAGAGCTATTTACTCTGGATTAACATACTCGATTTCTCTTTTAAACCATTGTTTTAGACTTTCCAGTCAGTTCTCATTAGTTACTGGTTTAGAAGCCCATGGTATATTTAGACATCATATACATTTGTCAGTGAAGAGTAGCTTAAATGATCTACTTTGCTCACTGCTTAATTATGTTATTTTACTGTTCCTGAAAACCTGACACAAGGCAAATTTACATTACTGTGCTCCTAATTAGCCAATAATCCTTAAGGATTTGAATGATACATACCCAAAGTAATTTCCTCGTTCACTAAATATGAGTTTCCTTACGTTGGGTTAAGAAGATGGCACAATGACAGCAGGCATCTTGGTGATGACAGCTCTCAACATGTTTGTCTCCCGAGTCAAAATCTATTAAAAGGCACATAATGATCTCAGCACTTTCTTAAAGTGTGGAATGTGAAATCAATAGGGTCGTGTACAAAGGGGAGCAAAATTTACCTCTTTCAACCGTTGTTAGGTTGTCCGGCACTCCAGATTACTGAGAGGGGAAAATATTTATAGTTCTGGCTTTCCAAATATCTCAGCTGGATCTCTTCATTCATTCGGCATCTCGGAAGCTTCTCAGACCAAGTGAAAATGCAGACTTGGAGGAAGCTGCTCCAAAAGAAAGGCCTGGTAGGCTCCTTCCTATCTCAGACATCTCATTTGGTGCCTGACTCTGTCCCTCTGTTCCCCTCTCATGACACCCAGCCTGGAGCACTGAATCCTGGGATCCTCAGCACAAGAAATACATGGAGCTGTTGGAGCAAGTCCAGGGGAGGCCACGGAGATGCTCCGAGGGCTGCAGCCCCTCTGGAGCCAGGCTGGGAGAGCTCGGGGGGCTCACCTGGAGAAGAGAAGGCTCCAGGGAGACCTCAGAGCCCCTTGCAGGGCCTGAAGGGGCTCCAGGAGAGCTGGAGAGGGACTGGGGACAAGGGATGGAGGGACAGGACCCAGGGAATGGCTTCCCAGCTGAAGGAAGGCTGGTTTAGATGGGATCTTGGGAAGGAATTGTTCCCTGGGAGGGTGGGCAGGCCCTGGCACAGGGTGCCCAGAGCAGCCGTGGCTGCCCCTGGATCCCTGGCAGTGCCCAAGGCCAGGCTGGACATTGGGGCTGGGAGCAGCCTGGGACAGTGGGAGGTGTCCCTGCCCATGGCAGAGGGGGAATTAGACATTTTTAAAGGCCCTTCCAACCCAAACCAGTCTGGGATCCTCTTATGCCAGCTGCACTCATTTCACACTTGGCTTTGTCCTCGTCTCTGGCCATTGAACTCCTGCTCTTTGAAAGATCTTGTCTTTGTTGTCACTGCTGTTGTTGGACTGGCTGGGGCATTGTGGGGATGGTAACAGTTTGTGTTTTCCACTCTAGACAGTTTAATTTAATGCATTATTACATTTGATCCAGATGCTACAGTGATGGGTGCATAAAAATAATTAAATACAGATAAATAGACCGTAACAACTTCACCACTGCCAGTTGTTGTAACACGGAGTTACGTATCAAAAACGCCGTGCCAGAAAATTACTCGAATTTCTAACTAGTGCAGGAAAACTTTCCATGGACACTGTGACAGGCAAACAGAGCTCAGTGCTAACCTGTCTCCACGTGTCCAAGACTAAAATTCATGCAGCTAAATGGAAATTTAAAGTTTTCAGTCTCGCTCTGTAACTTTTCCAGTGATTTTGTTCGTGAAATCAAAACCTGTGAGTGTAGATGTGGTGAATAAAGGCCACCTCTTTTCTCTGCCCCACCATCAGCTGTTGACTTGAGGTCATGGCAGATGATGCTCCTACCTGGAGAGATGCTGTTGGGAACAATGTTGGTTGGAGCTGTGGCAAGCAGACAACTGCTGGTGATTCCTGTCTGCTGCACCCTTGTATTGGCACTCGTATTCTTCTTACCTAAGTTATTTGTGCACTTTTAATTGGATGTGGTATTTTTTTTCCCATATCACAGACTGGTTTCTGAAATAATTCTGGCCTTTTAAATGCCTCCCAAGGGGTTTCATTTCATGGTGAGTGAAAAGGCTCCATTGCACAATGAGACACAGATTGGCAGATGCTGAGCCTAGAACAGGAATAAGAACTAAAGCTAGAACTGAGACATCCCTGCTGAGACTAGAACAGGAACTAGAACTAAAGCTAGGACTGAGGCATCCCTGCTGAGACTAGAACAGGAACTAGAACTAAAGCTAGGATTGAGACACCCATGCTGAGACTAGAACAAGAAAATTAGTCCTCTGAAGGTCTCAGGTCTCTGCCTGGACAGTGGGAGGAGCAGTAAAGGACCCTCATGTTCCAGGACAGCAGCGCTGTCCTCCTCTGTCCAACGGTGCAGGAACCACCGTGGAAAATAAGTGATGGAGACACCTCATGATAACAGGATAATAATATTTCAGCCTGGCTTGCTTAAAAAGAAGTGAGTAGGGTGCTTAGGGGGTCTGTGATGAAAACAGGTTGTAAGAGCCACCTTTATCTGCCCCTGGTAGATGGGCACTGGGCCCATGCCTTGCTGAAGTTCAAGTTCTCCCTGTAAGGCACTTCCCATTTTTCCTCAAAAAAAAGGTGGGGGAACAACTTTACACCCCGCTTGCATTGCGTGGGTTCACACGAGGCTCGATCCAGGGAAAGGATGATGGGGGGCCGAGTCCCCATTAATTTCAGTGGGAGTTTGCCTTGAATGGGGGAATTTGGGAGAGGCTGAGCCCGGGATTTGTGCGTGTTTGCTCATGGATCAGCGAGGCACACGCATCTGCAATTGAATATGCACTTTGTTAGGTTAAGAAACATTTCTTTATGCTCTGCGAAGCAAGTGAATAAAATCGAGGGGGGAAATATGCACTGTGTCAGCTTGCCTGTGTGGGAAAAATACTTTATTTTCTGTTGTAAAGACAAAGAGTACAGAAAGAAAAAAACCGCAGTGGTGTGTGTATGATCATCCTCTGCAAGCACATTAGTAAAGCACCGTGGTACCAGTCGTGTTGTGAACTTAAAGCCACCCCTAATTAAACTGTCTGCATCCCCCAGCATTTCCCCGTAATGATGTCAAGCCGTGCAGCAATTAGTTGTCTCTCTATGAATGTAAACACCGTTTGTAAATCATATAAATTTAACCTGCTCGCCTTCTTGAGGAGCTCCAAAAAGGGAATTAATTATTGCCGGAGATTTTGGAGTTATGATTTATTGAATCGTTTTTTTTGAACGTCTTGATCTAATGTTTTCCGTGGTCCGCGGCAATTAATTTTGGGAGCAAAGGTAGGACTTATTAAAAATCTGGGATGTAATTTGGGGTGGGGCTAACAGTGTGCACGACGGTGTGTGAAATATTTCATTGCACTAACACCACTGCTGGGGGTTTCTCTTAAATTGANATCTGGGATGTAATTTGGGGTGGGACTAACGGCACTAACACAACTGCTGGGGGTTTCTCCTAAATTGGGATTTAGTCCATTCAAAGGATGCAAGCGCCCCGACCTTCCAGCGTTCTGCATTTTGCACCTCCTGCACTACTTCAAGCTCATTTGAATGTGGAGTTTGAATCCCGAAGAAAGATGCCCTTCTGCAGTAGTTCATCTTCTCTTTAGAGATCAGACTAAATGCCTGTGGCAATATGCTGGGAAACACAGCACATTACCATGAAATAGCTCCATTAGAGACAAAGAAATGTAAACAAAACAAACGCATTTGCCACCGGTTTTAGCTCAATTATATTTCTCCTATTGATGGTGTTGCCTAAAATGAAAAAGTGCTCGAGACCTAAATTTAGTAAACCTTTTGTTGCAATTTACTCCAGCAAAACCTCTGTTGCTGGAGGTGGATGGTTTACCTGAGCCATCAGCTCCATAGCACGTTTATGGTTATTGTATTTTACAGGTTGATAGATTTTTATATTCTGTCCAAGTCAGGATCTTACACCACCTGGTTTATTATTTAGTAATTTACAGTGCAGTCAGGCATGTTTGGTTTAATGTAGGATAAACTTATAAATCTATTGTTCCTCCAGTTGCTGGGGTTGGTGTGCAATGAACTACAGAGCTTGATGCGTACATACATTTCAGCTCTGCTTATTTTCTTTGATAGGGAAGCAGGCAATAGATAACACAGTGACAGTAGCATCCCAGGGGACAGCAAAATGTGAGAGCAACACACCGTCAGGTTAGTAGGTCATTATTGTATGAGCACTGAGCCATTAATTGACTACTGTACCAGGCTCAATCTGTGTCAGATTATGGCTTTTGGCAGCAAGAACTGTTATCTAATAGCTAACTTTGTTTCTTTACTGTCTTTTTATTAGGTTTTTTGGATAAAATTATACCTAAAAAGGTAAATGTATTTGTTGCACTTGAAAAAAAAAAAAAACCCCAACAACAACCCAGCCAAACCAAACCAACACAGAGAATAGTGGTAATGGCAATAGGTAAAAATTCCTGTGAGGGAGCAGCTAGCAGAGTGTTTTGCTAATAGCTGTGAGTATTTTTTTATTAACTTGAGCAGTCAGATACTTTATTTAGGGGGAATAGATACTATGGGTGCCAAGCTATCAGAAATTGATTGGTAGTGCACTTGAAAAAAAGTTAATCTGAATTATTTTTGTTAATCTTGTTGGGTGACAATAAGAGAATACCCAGACTGTAACAACAACAACAACAAACATCATTTGTACAAACCTCGCTGCTTTCTCCTAAAATCTGCCTTGGAAAGAAGGGAATTGTCCCTCCTGGCATGGGTGATGGCCACACAAGAGACCCAGCTCGTGGCAGAGCTGTGGCATCTTCCCCCAGCACGCGGCTCCTGCTGGAGCAGGTCCACGGCTGAGCCGTGTAATAAGGGAAGAAATCAGTGATGTGAGGAAGATTTGAGGGAAAAAATCCCCTGTTCTTTGGCCACTGGCAGCAGGCAGGGTGGTCCTCAGCCACCTGTGTCCATCAGAGGGCAAATTCCCAGTTTTAACAGGCAGTGGGAGGCTGAGGATGTCGGTGCTCAGCCCAGTGCTCAGGTGAGGCAGGGTTTTGAGCCGGGTTTAAGGATAAATCCTGCTTGCTGTTCAGAGGTGATTTCAGGTTTCTGCCATCTTTCAGCTGAGATCTTTTGGGGTATCTCAGGCTGGGGCTAAGATGCTGTTTGAGCTCATCCCTGCACCTGCCAAATCCAAATCCAGGCGTTTCAGCCCAGATGGGAGTGTGAGTTAAAAATCGCTCAGGTCTGAAAAAGGCTCTGTAAGAGCTGGAGTGGGTGGGATGGAGCTCGGTGAGGTGTGTGTTTTTGGGCTTGGCCCCAAACCAGCTCTCCCTGTTGCCTGTAATTCCTGAGGAATCCTCGATCCTAGCTCCAGAGGAGCGTGGGGGTGCTGGCAGGGTTTTGGGGTGCATTCCAGCTGCGTGACACATCTGCTGCTGTTTGACAGTGCTGTTCGAGTGATGGAGCCCCAGCTTAATTTCTGTCCCTACCCATAAATCGACCTGCCTGTGACCTTGGGCAAAATAGTTAATCCAGCCAGCCCTCAGTTTCCCTCTTTGGCTCCCCATTAAAAATGATTTGCTGTCCCAGGGTGTCGGGCTGGGCAGGAGAAGCCAGGGTGATTGCTGATAATTATCAATGTGGGAAACCCTGTGAGAAGGTGGGGAAGTAAGACAGAAACCTTGATTTCATTAAAATCGTATTTCTATTGAATGCTGTTGCAGTTATTATTGTGCAGATCCCATTTCTCTGCCACGTGCCTGAATTTGAATAATTTCCACCGGATTTCTCGCCCTGTTAAAAGACGTGGATAAAAATGTGCAACAATTGAGCTCTGAGCGTTTCATCTCGTTTTGTTATTCCGGGCTTTCTCCTTTTTCTTACAGCAAAATCATTTCTAGAAATTGGATAGCAATATGTAAAATACATTTTTTTTTTTCAGGCAGTGATGGCTGATTACATTGATTCTACACAATGTAGGGCTCTTAATGGGGATTTCTGCCTCCCATTTGCTGTAAATTTCTGGTTCCCATTTGCTGCAAATTTCTGGTTCCCATTTGCTGCGTCACGTGACGAGGCTGTTTCTATGGTCTCTGCTGCATCTTGTCCCCCCGGCGTTTTTCTCCAAGCTCATTTGGAAGAATTAACTACCTTTTACGTGTTTAAAATTTGACTCCACGGAAATCGATGTACAAATAATTTTTACGGTTACAATAAGTGGGTTCCATAACGCAACACAAATATCTGCATGTAAATCTTGCCTTGGAGGTAGCTATCTGCTGTACATCCCAGTACTTATCCCACTTTCACACCTAATTTTCTTCGTGAATCACACATAAAACTCACATATTCTCCGCTGTGCAATGAAATCATGAATTCTTAGCATGCCCACACGTAAGATGTTTCTCTGAGAATAATATCCATAACTATTTTTAAGGGGTTGGGAAAAAAAAAAAAAAACAAGCCAGGGAAGGTTTTGGTGCACCATTTATTTTTATGATAATTTAAATATGTTAATGCTATACCTAAGAGTTTTATGTACGTACACATTTTGCATAAAGAAGAGCTTTTACTCCCAAGCTTCACTTTGCGAGGTTGGGAGGGGGAGAGAGAAACCCGTTCAGGCATCTTTGGACACGAGATTAAACAACTCCAGAAAACTCCATTCTCTCCAGACTTTTAACAACTCTCCCGTACTGCACGGCAGCTGGAAAACACGGATTTCTTTTTTCAGACAGGTGTGTTAAAATTAACCCTCACAAATCCGTGAGGGTGTTTGATGAAAGGAT
>VZTA01013974.1:0-35326 GCA_013398855.1 Mohoua ochrocephala | reverse complement strand
ATATCCGGATGAAATTCGCCGTCCTCATCGGACTCATCCAGGTTGGGGAGGTCAGCAACCGGGACATCGTGGAGACGGTGTTGAACCTGGTAAGCGGCCGGGCACCCCGCCCCGGTGACGCCCCGGCGGGCNGTGCCACCCGACAGGGACCTGCATCCTCCCAGCCCCCGTGTCCCTCCTACACGTACGGCCCTTCTCCAACCATCCTTCCTTCCCAAACTCCTCTCGTGCCTCTCTCTCCTCGTTAATGCCGCGACCTGCTCGTCTCCTCGTCGTGCGTGTGACAGAAGCCCCCTCAGCGCTCCCTAAACTCTACGCAGGACCCAGCCTAGTACAGACAGGCCACTCTTCCCCTTCCCAGTGCCTCGTCCCGGCCGTCTCCTGCAGAATGTAGTGTGTGCAATTTACAGTGTGAAAAATAAGGAGATTAAGTAATTCGCAGTTTCGTGTTATGGACGCTGCCCTTTAACCTAGTAGCTTCCTCTTGGGAAGCGGAGTGGCATGAATGTAGTATCTGTTTTTAATTGAAAAACGTTTAAAAAAACCCAGCCTGAGCTAGTATCTTTTCTTGGTGGCTGAAACATGTGAAGGGTTTAACCCTGTTAGATCAGAGCTAGTTGAGCGTTTTATGTGGAGGAAGGGGGAGGAGGGAGATTTTTGCAAGGATTTAATACGCTTTAATATCTGTAATAAAGAGTTAGTTGTCTTGCAGTATTGTATTGGGTTGCCCATGCCATGCTTTCCAAAACGCATTCTTGTCTGCAAAGTAAGTGTTGTTGCTACTTTGGTCCAAGGGCTGTGCGTTGCAGAATACTATTGTACAGGGGTAAATAGCTGAAACAAGAAGAAAATGCTTAAATGTAGCTCCTTAGTCAGCTGCTCACTTCATGGAGTGAAAGAGTTACTGCAGGACTGTATGACTTAATGTTTTTGCGCTACCTACACCAAAGCCTGAGGAATCTACAGAAGCCAAGCGAGTGCATCTAAAAATGAATCACTTTCAATTATGTGCAATTTGGTGCTGTTCCTGAATGCAAGATTTGCTGCAGCAAAGCTTTTGAAGCAGTTCAGTCAATGAAATACCCTCAAATTTTGCACGTAGAATAGGATAGAAAAATGACTGCTCAAAACTGAATGGCAATTAATTGAAACTGCCTTTGTTTCAAATGGGTTTAATGTTTCTAACCTCCCATCATTTTATACAAAGTCACGTAAGGAATGTATTTTGTTTCAAACACTTTAAAAAGATGTATTCTTCTGTTTGACAGTTATTTGCATTTGACCTAGCACAGACTGAATGGAAAAGCTGCAGCATGCAGGGAAGGACGTAGTTTGGTCAGATCATTTTAATATTTATGGCTTATCCGAACACACAGGGTTAAAACTGATAGTTTTGTGAATATGTCAAAACAGTAATCTGGTATATTTCCCATTCCTCTCTACAAGCTGTTTGACAGCTTGAAATGTGACTTGTAAATTTTATTTTTGTTCTTTGTGCAAGTGTGGTACAAGTCATCATAACTTCATTGGTTTATTACCCATTTCTTTAAAAGTAGCACTCAAAATAAGTGAATGACATGCAGTTATTTTATTAAATGGCTTTGTATAGATCATGACAGATACAAAGATGTTTAATCCTTTTCTGGTTTTCTTTCTTCTTTCATTCTTACTGATATTTAAGCTCATTTTAATTCTGGCTGTTAGTGCACCAGCAACTGGATTAACATTGCCTTGTCTGTGGTGGAGAGGTTAAGAGTATGTTTTGGTATCTGTGTGGAGGACATCCATTGCTTGCATATAAGATAGACCTACTAATTAGTTCCCGTTGCTGAAAACAATGTTTGTATTTTAAAATAAACACAAGAGTGTTTAACAGTTCTCTCAGCACTGGGAGACATATATGAATGTGAAACTGCTTGTGAGTCTGCTGCAGCAGCGATGCATCCTGGACCAGTCATTACTTAACAGATGGACTCTAATATACAACAGTCAGTATTCCCAAAGCAGAGAGAGGTTATATTGTGTCTGTAATTTTTTTCCTCTCAAGGCAGTAAATGTTTCAAAATTATGTTTTTATATTTTAAACTTAATTTACTCACGTGTGAAACAAACAGGGGATAGGGCAGATACAAAGTAAAGCTGATGGCATGTGCCTAAACTACTAAGCATAATCTGATTCTGTATTAAGGATTTTAGTAGCAACTTGAAATAAAGTGCAGTTTGCTATTTTAGCATTCTTCAGGGGGTGTCTGGGGGTAGAGAGAACTATTTAGTTTGGTATTTTTGTTGTTTTGTTTTTCTTCAGTCTTTACCTGTACTACTCCTGAATGACTTTTGATGCAAGTGTGATAATGATTGAACAGTGCTAAAGAGCTGATCTTGTTTTGATACATCAGTTGATGTGTTAAGTCTCTGAGAGAAATATAACCTATACTATGCCATATTAGGTTGTTATTAGCCATTTGGTAACAGCTTTTTAGCGTAAGAATTCTGCATAGCTGAGATTTTTTTTTTATCAGAGAGAATCAGAAGTTAAAGATGGAGATACTTTTCAGGTTTTCTTATCTGAGATTATTGCTGTCTTTTGTGTAAAGATTAAATAAGTCTGTTCATTCTTCCCGAATCTGCGTGGAAGCAGCAGTAAATGTCCGAGACAAAACTTTGTTTTGGTGTGCCCTTGTCGTGGAGGTCGTCACTCTTCTTTCCTGTTCAGTTGTGCTTTTAGGGTTTCTCTCGAAGAGTTTTTACCTTTAAATGTTTGTTTTGGTGGCCACACGCTGTGATCTCTGTTACTGCATTTTTGACTTAATCATGTAGTGCCTTCTGATGCTGATGGACATAGTGATTTATTGTATCTGTGAGGTGAGGAAGTGTATTTTTTGCAGTGCTGAAAATCTTTCTGGTCTACTATCTTGTTGGATTTTCAGCTTTGTCAAATTTTAACAGTGGTCTTTCAGCTCAGGCAGTATTTTGTTCTTGGACATGCCTCCATGGGTTGTTTCTCTTGATACTTTTCTTAGTGTTTCCTCAGAACTTGCTGTGTTCAAAGTTTTGTTAAACTGGTGAACTTGTTTAACAGAGTATCACTTTGTAGAATATCTAGTATTGCTTGTGCTATTTTTCATTAACTTTTATAGTGAAAGACATAATGGAGAGAGGGTTCAGCCTTTTATATGCCAATGCCTATGAAGGACTCAGTTATCCTTAGAAAGACCTGCTGGTGTTAGTACTGTGGAGGTCAGAAGATCTTAAGAATCTATGAGCTGAATGCTTTTTTAGAATGATTTTGTAGAATATTGTGTTCTTTTTACATTTCTGCCTCGCTGTATCACGTACATTCTTCTGTGATGGTGTTCATTTTGATTTTGGTCCATGGGTTTAATATGAATTCTCAGGCTCAGCATATTCTCTCTGAGATGTGTGTTCAGTGACCCCTGTGTACTGCAAAGCACCAAACTAGAAAGGGCTTTCCTTAAAATCAGTGTAATCCTCTAATTTCTCTAAGAGATTTCTCTTTGGGGATATTTTGACACCAGTTCTGTGCTTCTGTTGATGAGGTGGCCTTTCCCCTTTGAGCAGCTCTATTAGTTTTCTTCGGGTGCTGTCAAGGATGTTGTTATTGTGTGGTAGATGTGCTTGTTGCTGCTAGACTGATGTTTAAAATAAAGTTCTACACCATGTGCTCCAGAAAATGTGATATTAAAGTGGAAACGGGTCTGTCTACCTGTATTCTTCTACTTTGTTTACTTTTGTTTATCTTATATCCTAGTGCAAAGTTTCCACACATGGCTTTAATTAGTTTTCTTTAATATACTTTGACTGGTCCTTCCTTCCATTATTTTACTGACTTGCTTTCTCAATTCTCTGCTTTTCCAGTATTTTAGTGGTCTTGGGAATTTTTTCTTCTGTGTATATTTTAACTGACTTTTGTTTGGCCATCTTTGATCAAACACAGCTATGTGAGTTGCATTGTTTCTTAGCTTTTAGGAACCTTTCTCTGTTCCAGTTTGAATTTCCTAGCATTTTTGATTTTGGATTTTGTAGTGCTGATTCTATGGCAGTGCACAATAAGCAAGGTGAACAGGAAGCTGAATGATACTAAAAAGTTGTGACTGGTGCTGAAACATGCTGCTCATTTTGCCTGTGCATCTTGAACAGATGATGTGATGCAGATTTGAACGGATTTCAGTCTGATACAGGTGTAGCTGACCAGGGTTCTTCTTGTGCAATCTGGAAAGCTTTTATATATGTTTTGTCAGGCTAGAGAGTGCTTGTAAGAAGTAGGTCAAACACCAGGCTTAGTTCAAAAAGTCTTTTTCTGTTCTTGTTGACTGCAGCCCACGCTTCTGCCTAGCTCTTCTTGTTTTCTTGGCTGTTCCATCCTACTTCAGTGTTAGTCACCCATCACAAGAGGTAAGCCATTTTTTAGTGCTCTGTCACATTGTGTACTCGTAGGAGTGGCATTTGCAGCTTCAGAGCAAATGGGTTGAATTATGTGAGAGATCTACAGGCTTTCTGTAGTAGTGGGCATAAGGAAAAATGTAAAGGGAGGCCTGTGTAAGAAAGATGGTTTTTGGTTTTTTTGGTTTTTTTTTTTCCTTTGGTACTTCTTTTCTTCAGAGCTTGGTTGAGGGTCTTCTTAAGCTGTAGTCGGCTTTGGTATTTGAGTTCTTTGAATCCACGTACAGTTTTGGTTGCTGCACTGTCCCATGGCACAGTTCTACTTTTACGTGGGGAGGAAGAAACACTGTTGTTCATCGGATGCTGTTGTAGTCTGAGAAAGCGTGGGCCTCCTGAGCTGTAGCCTCCATCATAGGACTTCTGTTTTTCTTGTGGAACTAGCTTTGCAGGCTTGAGAATCTTATTCCGTTTTCTTGGTGAAAGCCTTCTCATTTTGAGTATAATTCTCTGCTGATAGATGGTACTAATCAAAAATGTGAAGTTTGGGGAAATTTTGAAGTTGGGATTTTTTGGGGGTTTGGTTTGTTTGCTTTTTGTTTAGGTAATACTTAACTGAAGGTGGCAGTCCTTGTCCAAGTTACTGTCTGTCCTGTTGGTCTGTTGCTATCCTGCTCATCTATCCAACTAATCTGTGTTTGGACATTACTGTTACAAGCTACTAGAGCCGAATGAAAAGAGAGTATCTAATGTGAGAGTTTGTCATAACACTCCATGGGCAGCTACTTTAGAGTACCATAGCTGTTGTCATCATTTAATGCTTCTGTGAAAAACTTAGTTTTGGTTACAGAAAATCTTTGAATGACTGAATGTTTATTTAATTATTTTAGTATAACTGATTTTTTGGGGGGCTTTCTTATCTAATCTTTGGTAGTAAGTGTTTATGGCTGAGAAGTTTTTTCAATCCTTGTATCAGTCATATAGCACTAATGGTATCTCAGCAGGTGGCTTGGAATCTGCTGGGGTTCTGTTATGAGGGGTTGATACATTTCTATAGGTGGTAACTTTTAAAAATCTGTCATGTGGAGCGTATAACTGAATGTTCCTTAATGCTTAACTCTGAATACCTCTTTTCTTTGTAGCTTTACATCGTACTTAACTTTACTTCTCACTTGTCTTTATAGGATTCAGTTCATGGATTGTAAGGGAGGTGAATACTTAGAGGCTTTTTTATTTTTGTCACACTGAAGTAATAAAGTTGTGAGACTGGTATTGAAAAAACACCTGCAATCCTTGGCCTTTCCCCCTACTCCCTCCTGAGACCCTACCTGTGTTTTATCCCTTTGCATCAAGAAAAGGGTTAGCACCTTTCTCTATCAAGATGCTATTTTTACAGAATTGTGACCTGATTCCCCATTTAAGCCATGTGTTTTACAAGCCTCAGTGTTTAGCTGTGTACTCGGTTATACACTAATCTTTCTCTCTACGCTCCATATTTTCTCCCTTCCCTGCTTTCAGATGAGCACTCAGAGGGGTAGAACTTGGGGGCATGGCTCATAACATTGACGAGGCTGAGGTCTAAGAGGCTATGGTGCAGTTTTTTCTTTCATGTCAGTGCTTTTCAGTGTCTTCACTCATACATCTTAAATATATGAATAACTGTCTGTATTTCATCCTTTAAAAAACCCAACCAAAAACTAACACCCAAAACCTGCATAATCATCTCTGAATTCCTACCAAAGTGTTTGTTCCCGTTTTGCACTGTATTGAATTTAGTCAAAGTGGAATGAAATCTGTGATTGGGTTGGTACCAAAACTGAATCTTTTCTGATAAGTGTTGTGCACCGTATTAACAGAATGGTAACTTAATAAGCTATCTAAGCTATTTTAAATCAACCTCTTAGTCTTACCTGTTCATTACTTGGTTCTGCACCTTTTCCATTTTGTATTTTAGCCTGTCTCAGTAAATCTGTTTCACATCAATTTGTGTTCCTCTTCCATTAGTGTACAGTCTTTTACTGTACTTTACACAGAACAGTATCATTGCAGCTACCTCATTACGTATTCAATGTGCCTGGTGGCCAGAGGGTCACTGTAGTAGTGCGTGTTCATGCTGATGAAGTTCCATTTATTTTTTAGTGAAATTTGATCATTAATTACCATTTTTTTAAATGGAAATAGCCATTGTGGAGTTTTACTAATGCTTGCATGGACAGAACCTTTAAGCTTTCTTTAAGTCTGAATCGAATTTAGAACTTGCTTTTATGATCAGAGGCAGCAGATCTGTTGAAACATCAGTTTTGAATTTGATGACCTACCTCCCACATCTGCCTTGCAAGAGTTTGGCATAGATGTACTATAATGATACAGTATCCGATATATGATCGTCAGCATAAAGATAACGAACAATTAAAAAATATTTTATTTGTGGAGAGTCGCATGTTGCTTCCTTAATGATAGAAACATCCACTTCAACTATAGGATTGAGATGGATCTCAGCTATTTGAACTGTAATTTCATAACTTCCGATTTAAGAAGATTGTTAATGACAATATCTAAGAGAAAGATTTATCTGTTTTTTCCAGTAGAGAAGCACCTCGACTTCTGATCAACCTACTGATTGTCCACTAAAATTGCATTCCAGTAATTTTTACAGTTTAGCATTTTTTGTACTTTTGGCATAGATGGAAAATAATAACCTTTAGTAAAAAAGTAAGTCTAAGTAGTTTTGGTGTTACTGAAGTTTATACCAGCAATATAAATTCATTTATTTTAACACAACCCTATAATGTGGCTACCCTGCTTTGCTTTAAAATTGGGTTGCATCACTGAAATTGTTCCAACATGACAATTCACTGAAAGCTTGTATAAATGCGAGTACTACTGATGCTGCTCAACAGCTTACAAATGCTTGGCATCTGTCTTTGCAAAATGATGTTTCTTTCACTGCCCTTTTGTTTAACAGTTGAAAGCCTTCCTTAACTATGCAGAATAAGTATTACATTTTGGAATGAGCTGATAAGTGAGATAGGGCAAAATATTCACTAACAAGTGAGGTTGTTATTCACATCATGCTTTTTGTTACCTCATGGCTTTTGTAGTACTGGGACAGGAGGATGGAAATAATCATTCTTTGAGCAGATTCTTCAAAACCAATGAGGCATTGTAATCAGTTTTATGTGATCTCACTTCTTTTTTTGCTTTATAAGTCTTCATATTCTGTGACAAATGCTAAATTACATGAAGTTTTCCAACTTTTATTGAATTTTGGTTGCCTGCTTTAAGAGCCACTATAGCAGGTTTTGGGTTTTTTTAATTTTGTTTCATAAAAAGAAAATAGTTTGAATGTTTAGAAACACAAATATTAATTTGAAAATCTGTCCTTTGAGAAAGGATCCCATACAAACCTGTTGCAACAGACCCCTACTACAGAGTTATAGAAAACAATAAAACATGCTTGCATTAAATATAGAATAGTAGTCATGAAATACACACTCGTGCTAGTAATGAACCAACTGAAGCCAAGCCGTTTTGTATTCTCATGCCTGACCAGTCAGAGTTTGCCCTTAATCTTCAGCAATATTTAGTGTAGCCCACTGCATAAAAAAAAAAAAAAAAATTCTTGATCTAATTGGGAGCAAAAAATCTCCCTATGTCACTGTTAATGTGAAAAACCTTTAAATAAAAAAAAAAAAAAAAAGGGGAAAAAGAGGTTTGAAATCAGGGGTGCATTCCTGCTTAAAGTCGAATGTATGTTTTTATAGCTGGCACAACAGGAAAGCTGCCTGCCCCTTCCAGTCGGACACACACACGTCAGAATGGACCTACAGAGCTTTATCAGCTCCAGTTGCATAGCATCTTCATAATGGGACCAAACATCTACTAGTAGATATGAGAATGTAGGAAGAATGAGCTTCCCAGGGGTCTGGAGAATGGACTTGGGGATTCAGCATCTTTAATAAAGGACATTAACTGTATCTGTTTAATTTCAGGAATTGGAATGTTGAGAGAATGGGTAAAGAGTTTTTGCCTGAAAAGAGAAGAAAGCCTATTTTAGAGGAAAAAAAATCAGCTTCATCCCTCTTCAAATCATAATTTTTATGTCAATCATGAAACTTAACGAAGGGCCTCTGAAAGCTGCATTTTTGGCTATGTTAAGTTACGGAATGAGGAAGGAGGTAAAGAACCTTACTAAGTGTTGTGTTATACTTTCAAAGCTGGTGGCTTTTGCTCCAGCTTTCAGCACCCTCTCTTTTCCTGCTGTTGTTCCAGTGAAATAAATTATCTGTTTTTGTAAATGGCAAGGTGTGTGCGGTATTTATGAGTCATACCTCTGACTGATGGCTTCTTGGCTGTTAATATTCATCTACTGAATAGCTGAAATTTACGGAAACGTTGGTGTAAGACTGTATTGGATTGAATAAGGTCTTCCAAGCATTATGCTCAGGAGATGGGAGCTATTTCATTCTTCTGTTTCCCCTCAAGAGACTTGTGGAGCCCTTGCCCTGTGTTTTAGTCTCTGGGGTTCTGAAAATTTTTGCTGCTGCTGCTTCTGTATCTTCAGCTATGGCATATATATATCTTCAAAGCACCTGCAGAATTCTGGTTTTTGTTTGTTTTGTTTTCTGTAGCTTATTAGGTGATTTGAAAGACTTTCTTATCCACTCTGTTTCTCATGTAAATGTTGCAGTCTCCATTGCATCTTTTGATACCTTAGAGAGCGCTGCGTGAATGCAGAAATAGACTTACAAGAAGACCTTGTTAGAGCTGAGTCTACTATCCAAGGCTGAAGTGATTTGAGTCCATCTGAAAAGAAACTTTGTCATACTGTCCTGGGCTCATACATACCACTGAGAAGAGTCTGGCTCCCTTGTGTCTACTCCCTGCCCTCCCTACCCCCCCTACAAATGCTCATTTATAAGATCTCTTCAAACCTTCTCTTCTTAAGGCTAAATAATCCCAGCTCTCTTCAGCCTTTCTTTGTATGTCAGATGTTCCAGTCCCTTAATCATTCACACATTTAGATCTTTATTCTCCTTGTGCAGATAACAAAAAGTGGGAGGTGGAGTCTGGGAAGTCTTTTAATTATAACAATCCTCTTCCTCATCTGACAGTATGAGCTGCACTATCTACCACAAATAATCCAATGTAGCAATGCCTAACTCAGCAGAGGACAATTTGCACCACATGCAGCCAAGGAAGAAAACAGACCTTGGTGAGCCACAGCAGTGAGCGTTTGCTTTTCATCCGTTGCGCCTGCTTGTTAAGAGATAGTCTTGGATGAAACACGAACCCAAGACTGTCTGTCAGTTCTGCAAATCACAGTTATGGTTGTATGTAAGCTTTATTTCTTAGATTTCAGAAATATAAAATGCCGCTACATTTGATATTTTGCTGAAAAAGTACAAAGTTAATGGCATAATACTGAGTTAATGAAACTTTGTGGCTTCTTACATATACTGTAAATACTACCTACCTTATTCAACAAATTAGCATGAAATGAAATTAAGCTAGAAGAGCTGTTAGCGTAGTTTTCAAAGCTGTAGATGCTTGATGTTAGAAGGAAAAATAAAAATATAAAATTCAGTATAGAGCCAAGGTTGTTGAAATTCTGCATTGGATTTGTCAAAAATATAGATTCATGACTTTATATATAGTCTCATATTTATAGATTAAATATTCAATAGCACTTTATGTGCATATAACTGTATGTAACTTAGAAACTGTAATGTATGAAGCAAATGTATGATTGTGTAACAAAATTTTTATAGTTCATGTTTCGTGAACAGAAAAGCATTTATTCACAGTAACTTATAATGTACAGTAATAAACACATTGTAACTAGAACAATGTGTAGGCTTAGTTGCTGAGAGGTAATCAGTCTTTTACAGTTGATACAGTACAGTATTTGACATTTTAAACATAGTGCTCACTGAATAGGAGCTGATACAGTCTTTAAAATGGATGGTTCTTCAGTGAAGTTGATAATTACAGGTATTTTCTAAAATCCAAAAGCAGGTTATTCCCAGTGCTTACAGTTGTGATCGTTTCCCTTATTATTAGTATAAGGGTTTTTTATACTTTCAAGGCCAGGTTGGATGGGGCTTTGAGCAGCCTGGTGTAGTGGAAGGTGTCCCTGCCCATGGTAGGGGGATTAGAATTCGATGATCTTCAAGGTCCCTTCAAATCCAAGCTGTTCTGTGGTTCTGTGATGATTCTATAACAAGGGAAAATGAACTATAGTAAAACAGTTTGTGTTTGTTTGCATTTTTTTTCCTTAATAAAGTGTGATTAAATTCTGTTTAAGAACAAATTTGGATATACTCACTTATTTGCATGTCTTGTCTCAGTTAAAAAAGTAGTTCTCAAGTCTGTAATCCGTTTTGTCACGTGAAGTTGTAGTTTAAACTTTCCCTTCTTCAGAAACCCAACAGCTCAAACTAATGCAAACACGTTTATAATGTATTAAGAGCCTATAGTGTACCTAAGCACAGTCAAGAAGGATGGGAAAGGAGAGAAGCAGAAGTTTCAACTGAGTGAGGCTGATAACTTTTAGACTGTTGAAACTGATATTTTTCCAGCTAAGTTTTTGTTTTTTTTTTAAAGTACCAGAAATGTATCAAAATTACCGAAATTGTTAATTGTTTAGATGAAGTTTAGCTATTAAGAAATGGTACCGTTGAAAGGAAGCTTTACATTAAAAAATAAAAACCTAACAGCATGAGTGGAAAATCCAGAGTACAACAGGTTATCTTCTTTCAGTGATGCAGTGTCCGCCTGGATTTACAGAAACCTTGAAATGACTTGTTACATGATGTTGTATTAATTTTTGAGGTGTCTGAGGGAATTATCACCATCTGTTAATACCAGAGTCTAAGCTGACATGGGTTTCAAAGTGCTTTGTGTTGAAATTTTTAAGGTAAGAACTCCTTCTCTTAAAACTAACTGCAGTTAAGAGGTTTCAGAGTGTAAATAGAAAATACCTTTTATAGTTCTGATTTAAGCCCTTGGATCATTCGTCACAGCTTTGGTTGGTGGTCCTAGCCTGTCCTCTGAAGTTAGGATGGCTGCAAGTACTTGTAATGGAGCTTTCCTCATGCAGGAGTTAGGACATAACTGGCTTTTCAACTTGCTTTAAGTCAGTGGAGCTCTGTTTTAGCCAGAAATTACTTCACTCTGAAAAGAAAGCAGCACATGTAATGTATTTTATTCTGGCCCAGATCAATCCTAAATGTGTCTTGTACAAAAAATCTGGTATTATCCAGAAGTGCAGAAAAAAAACAGTGAAAGTCTTGAAGTGTCATTACAATCTAAATCCTTCCTGGAGGTCAGAGAAATCTTGGGAGCACCTTGTTCAAATTATTACTTCAAAATTCCTCTCTCATACGTTCCTTGTGGAGTTATAGTAGATTTTAGGCCTTCCTTATTAACAAGCCGATGAAGCAACCTGAACATTTTCGAGGATGAGCATTGGGTTGTTTCTGCTTAAGCAGTACATCTGAACTTGCCGTGTATGTTTGTTGCATTAGTTTTTAAAAAATCATGGGTTTAAAAATTCTCTTATGTATACATTCTGTAGAGCATGAGTGGTTGAGGAGAGCACGTACCTCATAGTACAAGCAGGACATGGCACACCTGCAGCTGACAGCACAGCCAACATGAATTTTGATTTAAAATTCCTTTAAGATATCCTGAAGACTGCCTGAGAGATAGGGAGATTTGTGGTCTAAATGCAATCGTAACTTAAGAAAAACTCTTTGGCATTTCTATTTATTTAGAAAATGGAAATCCAACTAAATAGTCTATACTTAGTGTAGCAAAACGAGATCTTTAAAACACTGTAATGAAAGGCTACTCAGGCATTATTAAAAATTAATACAGCCAAGAGAGTTATTGAGAAAAGTAGCATTTAGCAGTAATTGTTAATACATTTTGGTACTGCTATATGGTAAGTAGCTTCCAGCTTTGTAGTCTGTGTTCTGTTTTCCCTGTAATATTTTTCATTATTTTTCAATGGTCTTTTTCTTCTCATATATTTTTAAGTTAAGAATAACTATTCTAGGTCAATAGGTTTGTACTGTGACTGAAAACAAAGACTTGCTCGAAGTCTTTTATTGTATAAGCATCAAAATAAGCTGTAGAAGAAAAATACTTTAAGTAATAAACCTGATCTTTGGGGAGTAGAATGTCAAATAAAAAACTGTATTATGATGCTTCATGGGGATAATTTCTGGGATAATGATCAGTTTTTGAAGGTGTGGGGTTTGGGGATTGGAGTGGTATAATCCTGGTCTCAGAGGATGTAGTGGATTTATGTGTCCAGGCTTTGGTAGTGGGGGGGCTACAGGGGTGGTTTCCGTGAGAACCTGCCAGAAACTTCTCCTGTGTCTGATAGAGCCGGTGCCAGCCAGCTCCAAGAGAGACCCACTGCTGGCCATCTGTAGTGGTGGCAGTGACTGTGGGCAGCAGATTTAAGAAGTTACTGCAGAGCAGCGCTTGCAGCTGGAGAGAGGAGTGAGAATGTGTGAGCAGAACAGCCCAGTACACAGCAAGGTCAGTGAATGAAGGGGGGGGGGAGGCGCTCCAGGTGGTGGAGCAGAGATTCCCTTCCAGCCCATGGTGCAGACCATGGTGTAGCAGCTTTTCCTCTGCAGCCCATGGAAGTCCATGAGGGAGCAGAGATCCCATCTGCAGCCTGTGGAGGACCAGGAAGCAGAGAGATGCCCAAAGGATGCAGTGGCCCCATGGAGAGCCTGTGTTGGAAGCAGGTTTTCTGGCAGGACTTGTGACCTCCTGGAGAACCTGTGCTGGAGCAGTCGATTCCTGAAGGACTGCACCCCATGGAAGGGACCCATGCTGGAGCAGTTTGTGTAAGACCTGTAGCTTATGGAAGGGACTCATATTGGAGAAGATCATGGAGGAATGTGTCCCATGGGAGGGACGCTAGGAGCATGGGAGGAGAACGTGGAGGAAGAAGTGATGGAGACTGTGAAATGGACAAATGACAGCCCCCATTCCTCGTTCATCTTCATCATTTGGGGGAAGGAGGGAGAGAATTTGGGAGTGAAGTTGAGCTTGGAATAAAGGGAGGAGAGGGATGGAAGGAGAGTGTTTTAAGGTTTCATTTTATTTATAATTGTCTTACTCTTGATTTTTAATAAATTTGTTTCCTCAAGTCATGCCTGTTTTTCCCATGATAGTAATTGCTGAGTGATCTCTTCTCTGTTCTGGCTCTTCTCTTGACCCATGAGCCTTTTGTTGTATTTTTTTCCCCCTGTCCAGCCAAGGAGAGCAGTGATAGAGTGGCTTGGTGGGCACCAGGTGAAAGGACATGGAGTAAACCTGTAGCTTAAATACTTTCATTTGTAGTTGTAAACAGAATTAGAGTTCTATTCAGGGATTGATCGTTATACACTACTATTAATTTGTCTGTATTTCAACAAACAGCTGCTTTTCAGCTTTTGAAATGTGGACTTTCTTAATTGCATTGATGTTTGCAGTGGTGAGGTATAATTTAAAAAAGGTGATTGATACTTTTGAATGATGAGTAACACTTAGCTATGCATAGTGGGAGTCCTAGGTGCATTGCCATTTGTGATACCCCAATAGATTCTGACTAGTTATGAGAACTGGCAGGGGTACGCAGCTCTTCAGTAACTCCACTGCTACCTCTGGAAAGTCTTGTTTGACAGAGAGGAATCAGCTTGTTCTCTTACGCAGGTTACTGATGTCTCTCTTCATACATGTGAAGCTATTCAAAGACTTCTTGGAGGACAGTGATAACAGTTTGTATTAAATATTTTGTGTTATTAGTTACACATTCCACTCCATGTGATGTGGATGAAAGTGCTTATGTTTGCTGCTCTATAGCTTTTATTTATGCATCTTGGGATTATTTCCTACTAACTACCACCCCTAGTATGACACATCTGCTGGAAACGCAAGCCCAGCTTTCACACAGAAGGCTCAGAACTTGCGGCTTGTAGGATTTGTATCCTATAGCTACATTGTGCTTTTAAAGCCCCTAGCTGAACAGAAAGAACACTGTATCTGTTCTCATTGTGACAAGTTCATAATGGGTGATATGTTTTACCCTGGCTTGTAGTATTGCAATTAAGTGTGTTAAAGAGGAAATTAAATGTTTTCAAGTCTCACCAGACAGTTACTACTATTTAAAACTCTTTTTTTTAGAAAACTGTCATTTATTTGTTATGGTGGTGAACTGGTAAGTTGCAATTTAAATTTAACAAACAAATGGACAGGAATTTTGTAAGTTTGTCAGTTCTGAATATATTCAAAATGCACCCAACTAATTTGAAGTTAAGCATTACACTGCCATGGCACAGTTACTGGAGGATTTCTATTTTAAAGAGGAAGGCTGGAAGTTTTTTCTTTTTTCATGGAAGAAAAGCTCAGGGTCATGTTTGAATGCCTTCCTTCTTATCACTGTCAAATAGTATTTTTTGTTTTGGTTGACTGCCAGAGTCTAGTATATTATGTGTGTGTTCTACCCAGAAACACTTGATTGTCTTTATCTGTATTTGGTAGTTATACCATGGATGCTTACATGAGGTTTTCTTTATGTAGGTGAGATTAACGTTGTTTAATTTTGTGTGTTTTAAAAATTGCAGAGCCATTCCTTTTTCCTTGTACAGGGCCAGTTAAGACTTTCACAGATGTCTGACACATTTAATTGCAAACTACCATTTAACTGCACACACATTGTTTAGTTGGATCGTATTTTCTATTTTAAAAATTCATGGCAAGAATGGAAGAAAATGGAATGTCTAGTGAGCATCAGTAAGTTATAAATGCAAATATAAGTATTTGGAGGCACTTCTATGGTATGAAAAAAGTATTAATGTCGATGTTGTTATCCAGTTTCGAATCACAGGATTCCGAAGTCTTAAGAGATGAACTATGAGCATTGGTTAAAATGATAAAAAATATAGCCTTGGATCAATTACAGAATGATAAATCATGACACACAGAACTCTTTAAAATGGAAGGCCTCTTTTTATTGGTGGTCAAAACTGAGGCATGTATTCGGCTGTAGGCTCTGGGGGAGGGCATGATGGAACACATGCGGATCTAAAAATTTAATACCTTCCAAATACTGTGGTTTTCTTTTGGTTTTTTGTTCACATACTTTAAAAATATTTGGATTTACTTTCAAAAATGCGAAGAGGTTGCTTGTTTTTGAAAAATGTGGCATTATTGGATTTCTTGTTCTCAACAAGTGGTTCTTCTTGGTTGGCTGCGTTGGTGACGCGTTTCTTACAGATGAAGAAAGTTTGCTCCTTTGAGAGGAAGAGGCTCTACAGAACTATTTACAGTCAAAAAGTAACTAAAGAAGCTACATATCTGTCCTAAATAAGATAAAACTGGATAAAAAAAGGGACATATCTGTTTAGTGAGGCACTGTTAGTTGTTCTAGACATTTACTGGCCAGTGATTTCTTTATCATTGTTCACCTAGTTGGACTTGACTTTCTTCAGAAAGGAAATTTGAAATAACTCACTTTTTAAGTACTTTCCCATCTTCACTGTTTAAGTAAGAGAGCATTTTTAAAGTCTCCTTTTGATCTTCAGTAGTAGTATTCAGTATAATCCTTGTCATAAGTATTTCAAACAGTGGTTTATGGCTTTGCTTTCAAATTAAGTAAAAATTGAATTTTCATGAAAAACAAGTATTGAAGATGCATTTCAGTGACTCTCTGTGGAATATGGGGTAGATATTATTTGCAGAGGAAACAGAAACTAAGTATCTGCTGCAAGCTTTCAGCCTTTTATTTTGTCTTTGTTGGCCCATTCAGTTCAGTTTCCACAGCTTCACTATTACAGTTTATCAGTAGTTATAATGATTTTTTTTTCAAAATTCTAATTTAAATCATTCTTCAAAGTCAGTAACATTGCTTATTGAATGAAAGTAAGACTACTGTAGTGTTTTATCCTGAGTAAACATTACATTTTTCTTAAATTTTCGTGAGCATCAACGCTGTATCTGTTCTAACATGATTTTTGGATAATTGTTTGGTTGGATTTTTTTATTAATGGATTTAAAATGAAAAATAAGCATATGTTTCTAACTCTGCATCCCTTAAAAAAGAAACCATACTTTTCAAATCATCTTGGCAATATTAGAAACATGAAGTCTTTCTTCTGACTGGAGTATTTCAGCAAAATATTCTTTCATAAAAATCTTTGATGTGCTTACATTAATTTTACTGAACTACTTTTTATATGGAACAATGAAAAATCCATTTCAGGATTGTGGAGTGATTTTGTTCTTTGTTTGATTTTTGTTTTAATTTCCTTAAAGTAGATATTCTTAGGAAACTAATAATGACAAACTGAAAAAAACCCAAAACCACAAACCCAAATGTAATGAAGCAATCTCACTTGACTGGAAACCAAGGAATTCTTTTTAAAACTTCTTTTAAAAAACTTTATTTGAACTAAAATTTTAAGCCAGTTATTGGTACAATAGGTTACTAAGGGGGTATCACAAAGTCTCAGCTCTGGTTATAGTCTGTGGACGTTTTCTTTCCATATTGTTTTGTGATAGGCTTTTAAAGGAGGAAGAGGATTTGGCGGTGTTGGTGGACAAGAAGCTTGATATGACCCAGCAAGTGCTCTTGCAGTCTAGAACAACCATATCCTGGGCTACACTACAAGGAGTGTGGCCAGCAGGTCGAGAGAGGTGATTCTCCCCCTCTACTCTGCTCCCATGGGACCCCTCCTGAAGTGCTGGGGCCTCCAGCATAAGGAAGATGGCAACCCGTTGGAGCAAGACCACAGGAGAGACATGAAGATGATCAGGGGGCTGTGAGGGCAGGCTGAGAGAACCGGGGTTGTTCAGCCAGGAGTAGAGAAGGCTCCAGGGAGATCTTACTGCAGCCCTCCTGACATTAAAAGGGGCTTACAAGACAGCTGGAGAGAGACTTCTTATAAAGGCATAAAATAGTAGGACAAAGGGCAATGATTTAATTAGATATTATGCAGCAAAGTCTTTGTTATGGTGTTTAATTAGGCACTGAAACAGGTTGCCTAGAGAAGCTGTGGATGCCACATCTCTGGAAGAGTTCCTGGCCAGGCTGGGTGGGCCTTTGAGCAGCCTGGTCTAGTGGAAGATGTCCCTGCTTATGGCATGCAGGGGTTGAACTCGATCATCTTTTAAGGTATCTTCCAATCCAAACCATTCCATGTTTATATGAGCACTCTCTGGAGATGAGAAATGGGTAGCTAATTTGCTTAGAGGATATAAATAGAAGCTGCAGTCTGTCCTTCATGTCCCTCTTGAGAATCTGTTTCTCTGGGATCAGTTTTTTGTTGAGGGCTCAAGTGGAGCATGCAGTCAGTGTGTCTACTCAAGGTCCTTAGTCAGTGGTCTCTGTTGTATTTTTCCTAATTCCTTGGTGAGTGAGATTTAAATGTCGTTGAAGTGGGTAGTGGAGGAGAGGAGTGCTTGTGTCCCTGTGTAGGACTGTGTGGGGAAGTGTGTTATTGTTTCAGTCACTTAAGCCTATTAGCTAGGTTTTGCAAATCTGCTGTGTTTCTGAAATACCTGCTCAGTCAGAAGACGGAGGGAGTATCTCTCATCTGAGCCTCATATTTCTTGTGAAATGGAGTTTATGTTCTAGGTACCTTTCTTTTCTAAACTTGCTCAAGACCTGGGACGGGCTGCATGGGTTCCAGATTCAAGCATGAGTTGCAATCATGGGTGATGGTTGTCATCAGATTGAGATGCTTCTCAGGCTGTGAACTGCATTAAGGTTGGCTGTGTTCAAGCTTTCCAGCATGAGCTCTTCCTTGATCTGCTGTGTTCTCTTTCCCCACACTCCTTCCATGCTGGGATAGTAAGTTGCTTACATTTCCAAGTAGGTTGTACCTCCGTGGGATCTGAACATGACAGTCAGTAGATTATTGACAATCCATTTGTTGTTTCACCTTTTCAGAGAACTGCTATCCACTGGAAGAATTCCTAGCTTTAATAGCAGGTTACCATTAGGCTGGCTTTTTCTTCAGTAAAAATGGAATATCAGATCACTCATTCACAGTGAAGGTCATGGCTGAATTTCTCCCCAGATGAGTTTAATTTATTTCTGTTTTGTTCACTGCCTGTCAGAGGCATTAATCTGTATTCTGGATCCAAGGAAACTGCCTTCTTGCTGTGACAAACCAAGGTGTTGAAATTACCATGTGTTTTTAAAGATGCAGCTATATTTGTCTAGAAGATATCAAAATTGTGTTCTGTTGTGTCAAGACTTTATATAAAGCCATGAAAATGGATTCTGTTCAAAGTTATAAAATTTTCCTTATTGGACATCAAAAGGTTGCTATGGAGGTTTTTTATCATTTCTATCAAGCTGTGTGCAGTCAAAAATACCTGATAACAATGCTTTTTTGACAGATCAGTTCTACAATAACTTTTCTCATGCATTCCGAAAGATACTTCCAGTGAAATCATAAGATACTGCACAAGGATTGCTATTTCACTTGGAACAAGTGTTGTTTGTGCCTTACAGATTTAAAAATAAATAATTAAGACTTACAAAAAGTTGTTCTTTTGAATATCTTAGTATAGGGGTGTCAAGTTGGGAAATTGAGAATTCCTTCTATGAAACCTCCAGCATGACAAGATCCAAGATATTTTGCTGCATTAATTGTAATTGTCAATTTTTAAAATTCTACTGAATTAACTTAGTCCTTTGGCTGATGCAGATGAGGTGTTGGAAACCCAGTGATGTGATAGTATTAGTGGAAGACTGCTGGATATGTCAGGATCCTACAAGTTTTTGTTGATACTTAGCTGTGGCTAGGCTTCGATTGCTTCTTTAGAACAGAGTTGTCTTGTTTTTCAGATAACCTCTATCAGAAAGAGAAAAGATCCCACGTTAGCTATCAGTGCTGGCACCAGGGGCTCAGAAGACCACCACGTGTCCACATGATACGCATTTTAGAGGAAGTTACTTCAGATTAATTTTAGCCTGGTCCTGTTAGCAACTAAACATGTTTTATTGTTGAAGATCTGGAGTTCCTCAGGGTGACTTTTGTGACTACTCCTGGAGTGCATCTTTTATTTTAGTCATCTAAAATATGATATGGGCACTCCGAGTTCACATTGTGATATGAAGATGAAGGCAGCTTAATGAAGCAAAGGCTGCATGTGGAAGGCAAGGAAAATAGAAAATTTATTCTCTACTTCCCATCAGCAGGCAGTGTCCTGCCACTTCCTGGGAAGCAGCACACGTAACTGCGACTCTGGAAGGCCAACCTCACTATAACAGAGGCCCCCCTCCTTTCTCATAGCTTTTATTGCTGAACTGTTGTCATATGGTATGGAATATCCCTTTGGACAGCTTGGGTCAGCTATCCTGACTGTGTCCCCTCCCAAGATCTTGCCTACCCCCAGCTCACTAGCCATTGGGGCGGTGAGGGGGGAAAATGTTGGAGAGACAACCTTGATGCTGTGCCAGCTCTGCCCAGCAGTAGCCAAAACACTGGCATATTATCAGCACTGTTGTAGCCACAAATGCAGTGTGCAGCACCGTGAGGGCTGCTAAGGGGAAAATTAACTTCCTCTCAGCCAGACCCAGCACATCATTTTATATCATAGAACGGTTAATGTTGGAAGAGACGACTGGAGGTCATCTCATCCAGCCCCCCAGCTCTGGCAGGGTCCCCTAGGATCATCAGGATTGTGTCCAGATGGCTTTTGAATACCTCCAGGGAAGGAGACTCCACAAGCTCTCTGTGCAGCGTGTTCCAGTGCTCTGCCACTCTCAGTCACAGTAAAGAAGTTCTTCCTCGTGTTCAGGTAGAACTCCGTGTATTTCAGTTTTTTGTCTGTTGCCTCTCATCACACACATGTAACTTCATGTGGTGGGCTTCTGCAGTCTTCCTCAGGAAGTGCTGACTAAGACACCTGTCTGAAGTTAGGTTCTGTTTGTGTGAGTGTGCTTTGCTATGCATTTAAACCCATGCATTAGAGTCTGTTACAAGAAAATAAATGGTAGGAAATTGGCGCTGCCTTTACCAAATAAAATTTGTGTGTGCTCTGGAAAACTGAGTAGCCCGAGTCTGTCAGTACAACTGTTAATTCCTCAGCAGTGTGCCTCTTTTCACTGCAGATGTTATTTTGTTATTTTGAGACTGTGAGCATCTCCTTTCACAGGACAATCTTGATTTTTTTCATTAAAAAATATTGCCTTAGAACTCATTGTTTATGCCAAATTGCGTTAAAGACCCATCTAGTCCACTGCACTATTTTTCAAGAGTGGGTGCATTGATAAGAGTTAAAGAGCAGGGAGAGCTTGTAATAAAGACCTTTCCTATTGCTGCTGTAGCCACTAGCAAAACATGGCTCCGAGACTTTTTATTGGCCACCTTTGTACAGGCATTGGTTGATGCATTTCTTCTTCCTTCCTTCATTGAAATTGTTTGCTGCTTTAGAACATATATGAAATATGTTTTAGCCTGTATAAAATATGTTTAGCATGTTTTTAGTGGGAAGGAACTAGAAACATGGTTGCGTAGCGTTTCTTTTAAAACCTATCTTCTCCACTTTAATGTAATATGCCTTAGCTCTTACGTTTCAAGAGCTATTGATTTTTGACTGGACCACCCATTATTTAAAGGTCTCTCATTTTCTTTTCCTCAGATGCCTTCTTCAAGACAAGGAGTTCTTGTAGTAGACTACTCCGTATTTAAACAGAAAAACAATAGAAGTGGTGAATTGAAAAATGTTTTATATCCAGTATTTCAGTTCTTAACTGGAGTGAAAAATGTTTTCTAGAATTATACCTTTCAGTCTTAGCTACTGTTTGGTTTTGGGTTTCTTATTCATGAGCTTTCTGGAACAGATTGAAGTCATAATCCCTGAGTTTTAAATCCCCTGGTTTTGAAAACATTCTGTTTGGTCCTGTGCGTTGTGCTTCCCTCCCTGCTTCCTGCTTAAGTGTGTGATACATGGAACAAATCCCTATTTGTTTGGTTTACTTTCTCCTTCTGCCTTACTGGGCCTTGCAGCCCTGCTGACACTGGATAGATCTTTTTTGTCACAAATGATTGCAATAATGATGTAGGGATGCAAAAGAGAGTATTTTACTAGAACTAAATGTTATGACTGTTCACTTTTTCAGTGGAAAGAAAATACTGCGGAAATTTGCAAAGGCCGTTACTAAAATTAGATTGGAAGACTTGCACAAACCTGATGTGGATTACATTGGTTACTTACAGGTAGCTAACATTGTTGCTACAGTGACATCCCCAGAATCTAGTAGTAGTACTGCATTAATTCTTTTGGCTGGATTTAGCTACCTGTAACTTTGTTACCATGACATTGTTTATCAGATGATACTGAACTTTGGTAATTTATCAGAAGTTTTCATTTGAGTGGATTTCTTTTCCTGATGTTTGTATAGTGATCACTATTAGAAAGTAAGATAAAATTCGTTTTTTGGCCTTGTGCAGGGCATAAGGATCTATATATTCAATTAGCACTTTACAATGCGCTTTTTTTAATTTTATTCTAAAATGTTAAAATACTTTAAATGTCAGATTGCCTATTCTTTTCTATGACTCTGTTGTAAAGACACTTGGAAGCACAGAGGTACTAGCATGTTGTTTCTGGTCTTTTTAAACAGCATCTCAAGGTGCTTTTNTTTTTTTTTTTTTTGTAAAATAATTTACACTGATGAAGGAGAGATATGGCTTTTTTTGCCTAGATATGTCAAATTGCCAGGCTTTAATGTTCGGTCTTGAGTATAGACAAAATGTGGCCATTTTTCAGTGCCTTTAGTTTGCAAGTAGATCTGGTCAGATGATTGTATAACTCTTTACTAGTTTGGCTTCTCCTAACTTGGGACACTTTTTTCAGTCTTGTTGGTTTAATTGTTTGTAATAGCCTAACCTGCTTTTATGAATCACTTGCAAAATTTACTGTGTTTTTTCACACTTTTCGACTAATCCTGCTACTAAGCAGTGTGTTAACATAGGTGTTAACTGAGCAATGCTCACAGTGAGGTCACCAATTAAGATGTATTTAAATTGCACTTACCATGTAACAGAATGGGGAAATACCATGGTTTTCTATATTTCAGCAAAACCTAAGCAAAGCAAAATAAAAAACAAAACTACCATCCTATAGAAGAGAACATGGTGTCTCTTGTCCTGTGATCAAAGCCCTCTGCTGAAGGGCTGTGGAATGAGTAATTAAAGATACTGTGGAGTAGCTGATCTTTTCCTGGAGTTGAGTCATACACCTGTTACCAGCTTGTGAGATTGTGTAGTTTGAAACATATCAAGCACCACGTCATGGATTCCCTGACAGACCTTTTACCGAGACTCTGATAACTTGCGAATATGTCGTCAGGGGAGGATAAAATGAAGTTGGAGAGTTGGTGACGATTAAAGTATGTAATAGGTACCACATCTGAGGCTGTCATCTCTATAGATGTACTTTATAGCCTTTCAAAGAAGGGAAGAGATGGACTCTTACATAGATGGGAAAGTGCCTGAGTTAGAATCTTTCTTTCAGTTGACCTTAGAAAAGCTTGTTTTTCCATTTCCCTTGTCGCAAGAGATTAGTCATTTATTTAGGAACCAAATTAGATCTCTCAAATTTGGTGATGCACATATTTTCCTAATCAGCTAGTGATTAATTTTCAGTTAATCTGAGATCCATTGTTGCATAGTCAACATAGCCTCTCTTCTTGTGGTATGGTTAGTGGTACTGACATATTCAAATCAAAGCTGGGATTTGAACTTCGTTGTTTTCCTCTTAGAGCTTTACTACAGTTCTGGATGTTTTTAACTCAGACTTTTCTACTGAAGTCTATTTTTGATTGGCTATACAAATTGTACTGGTTTTGCTGAGCAATTTTGTTATACTTGATATAAAACATATCTTTAACTTTCTAATAGAAAAGCTATGAATATATTTGATTTCAGACTCTGTTTAGAATAAAATCAGTGGAATGTCAAGTTCGTTATTTTGCCTCTTTAGGCATTGTGCATATTTTTGCATTGTGCATCTGTCTCCTGGGTATCTTCCTTATTACAGGACAGTTGCCTAGTTAAAATCAGTGGGTTTATTCTTGGTTTATTTTTGGACCCAGATGCAGTCATTTATGAGTGGGTGGGTTTTTCTTGGTTGGTTGGTTGGGTTTTTTTAGCTTTGCTTAAGTAATAAAGCTTTTATTGCAATATAATTCTGTTTAGGCAAAAAGCAATTTTGTCCTCTTATGTTCATGAGGTTTCAAGCCCAGTTACTAACAGTGAGATCCTTCTTTAGAGACTGAAGACTGTATCAATTGGAAGTCGGTTTCATTTATTACATTATCCTTAGAAGTCATAATGCTTTTAAAAAGATATAAGTAATAGTCTGTTCTTGCATCTTTTAAAAAACTGCCATTTGCTATGTGTGAATCGGAGTAATGGCTTTTGAGTGTGAGTAATGGATTTGTACAGTTAAGTGTTGTCAAAGCTGTAACTTGTACAGCTTTATAAAATAACTTCTGGGTACCAAAAGCCAAAAAGAAGTAGGATGTGCAATGGATTCTTATGGCAGTTTTATGGGGAAAAAATGTTCGGTTTTTAAGCAACAACAAAAAATTTTAAATTCTTGTCTTTAATTGTTTGTCTGTTCTGCACTGAATACCTAGCCCGAGGCTTGTATTTTGTTCTCTGCTTCAGTGGTGTTATAATTGAGCATGTCTAAGGAGACTGATGGAGATATTAATTAGGAGTGATTCCTAAAAGAAAGTGTTGAACACTGGAGGGCAACATTACTGTTTGCTGGAAGCAGTCAACCTCTGCATGTAGGGGAAGCTGTGCTCACACTCAGTGCTCTACGCTGGCTACCTTTTCTATTTCTTGCCCTTTTTTAGAGTTTTTCACATGTAAGGTAGAATTAATGTGACTGTTGGAGCTGATTGCTAATGTGGCCTTTGCTTTGCTGTTTCCTGCAGCGTAGTGATTTAATGAAATTGAGCGCTGAATTTTAGTCAAACTTTAAAATTACGTCCAGAAGTGTAGTCTTTTAATTTATCATTTATGTCTGCTCGATAATCGAAAAGTTATTTTCCATTCCATATAAGCTATGGGGTTTTATCATTGATTCAATGAGTATTTTCAAAATGCATATCAAACGTATAAATTCCTTTACTAGATAGCTGAGATGTGTGTCAGACTGAATTTGGATGACAATTGGGTTTCACTCAAATATATGAAATGGCATTTTAACAAGTTTTAAAAATAATATTGCTTGTTTTATGAAATTTTAAAAATATTTAAGTCATATGCTCAGTAGTTTAGTATTTTTCAACATACTCATTGGAAATTTGAAAAATTAATGAGGTCCATGTTTCAAAACAGCTTACACATACCTGTAGTATCAATTAGATAGCCAGGTGCCTCTGAAACAGTGGCTCCACATCTCCTAAGGATTTAATTTTTTTTAATGTGTATGTCACGTATAAACTTAATGTCTTATAAACTGGTTTTTTTGGAACATAGGTTTTGTGTTATTTGCAACTAGTTCAGATAAAATATTCTGCTTTACCTTAAATAGGATGAACCATTATCTCTTTGCGTCCTTTAAAAACATAATGCTTAGCTTGTGTTGTAGCTTCGGTCTCTGCTTGCTTTGACATGGGACTTGACTTTTAATTCCTAAATTCTAATTCCTGATGCAGAAATGTTTTTGCAAAGATGCTGCCAAATAGCATCTTCTTACTGACATCTCTTTCAGGTTAGCTGTTTCTTCATGGGCCTGCTTCACATGCGGTGTCTTCTTGTTTATGTGTAGATTTGGTCTAAAATCAAGTTTAAATACACCAGATTTTTACAGCATATGTGTAGTTATTGAAATCAGTGAGGGGTTTGCACTCAAATTTTTTGAACAGGTGTGTACGAGTTACAGCTGTGGAATTGTGTTGCAAAAGTTAGATGTCGAGGTCTTCATCTCCAGCTGACTGCTGAAACAGTTGTCTGACCTAAAGTTTCAGTCCCTGTGATTAAAGGAGAATGCCATGAGTAATTCAGTTCTGAGACGGATTCATTTTCTGACATAGAACTCTATTGGCAGTATAAGGTGTGTGTTTTTTAGATGTTGCCCATTGAAAGTGCCTTGTGGTATGTCAGTAGGGTGAGATTTGCCTTGGCCAAATTTAAGGTTTTTCAGGAATAATGTGCCAAATTCTTCTGCGACAATAAATATTTAAAAGACCCTGATGTTCCTATCACTTCATAAATATATTCTAATAACATTGTATTGAAGGTTTGGGAAAAAGGCATTGTGTGAAGTATGAATGAGGAACTGATGGGTAAAAAAAATTAGCTATTTTGGTAGAAATGGGTAGAAGAGAGGAAAAAGAGAGCAAAGAGAAATAAGGTGACATTTGAGTGACAGTGCAAAGAAAGGATTTGGAATACAGGAGATTCAAGAGGCATCATTTCATCAAAAGGAAAGATTAATATGCTTGGAAACATGGAAGATATGCAAGAAATTATATAAGCCACAAGAACAACAAAGAATAAAAATAGGGATAGTCCTAAAATTTGAGGAGTGGGAGGAAGAAAGAGGAGAAATGCAGATAAATAAGGAAGGAGCAGTTAAACACTAAGCTTTGATTATGACTGAAAAAATGCTGTCTTGAACAGTTTATTTGGTCTGCGGATATGTCTTGACACTCTATATTAATATCCTTGATTTACAGTTTCATTTTATGCATGCAATTCTGAAAAATAACAGAGGAATCTGGGTAGAGTGTGGTTAGTTGTGAAAGGTATTCCAGGCTACTTGCATTTCCTTTCCTTAGATCAGTGAACCACTTAAACTGGAATCATGCTGTGAGTTCTTCCATGGTTGTCCAGTGTTCAATAGGAACGAAGGAAGTTCTTGTGTTTTCTACACATCTAATCAGGTTTGACTCTACGTACTTCCCTCCACTCTGCCAAATGCTCAGTGCACTTCAGCTTTTCCTTTCTTCCTGAAGCCCTGCATGGGCCACCCATTGCAACCCACCTGAGAACATTTGCCTGTTTGGCTCCACTGTGCGCACATCAAGACCCACTGCCATTATATCATGATGAAAAGTGAAATGGTTCTAATTCCAGGAAATGCAGCATTTAAACAGGAGGTAGCTTGTTGTATTTGAAAGCTGATATGTCTTAATCTTCTACTTGGTATTTGCATCTTGAAAAATAACATCTCTCTTGTGAAGTGTAATACTTTTGAAAGCAATATGTGTGCAAGTGATTTAACATCTTGGAACTAAATACATTATTCTGCAACGTACAGATTACAGTTTTATGTGTGGATCTTTGCATAACTAAATATTTTATTTTAGCATTCCTTTAATTGTCATGTAGGCCATATGATTTTAGCATTCCTTTAATTGTCATGTATCTAGATTTCATAGGACAAAATAAATCATGGAGGGGTTCTCAGAAGCTAGATTAATATATGTGCATCACGGTATTTCAACATTTGGAAGTTTGGTTTTAATGTGTTTGGAAATTCCATAATTTGCCTTAAAATCCAATTTCTCTGAAGGTTGAACTGTTAATTATGTAAAAATTGTATATATAGTCTCTTATACACATAATTACACGTCTGAAAATTGGATGAAGGAAAATACAGCTTTTTGTGGATTGGCTGATTTGTATAGATTTGAAAAACAATGCTTATACTTTTAGTAGTTATCTTCTTATTTTTTTAATGAGCTTTCCTGATTTAAGACCTACAAACAATGGCTTTTTTAGAGATTAACTGTAGTTTACCTCTCCATGTCCTGCAAGAATAAAATAGAGTTAGGAATGTTTGTTTTACAGAAGTCGTTTAAATGACACGCAGTTCATTTATATAGTGTAATTGTATACCTTCAAAAACCTCAGTCACATAATTAAAAGACTGATAAATTTGTAAAGGTCATAAACTTATCTTTAATTATTCTTATCCAGTGTTTTTTTAACAAGTAAGCTTTGTTCTTCAGGTATTTAATTCCCTAAAAGTAAGTGTATGAAAACCCTAATGGTGTTTTTACTTCAAATTGTAGTGTAAATGCTTGCATTTTAGCAAGGTATGCTCAACATAGATGCTGAAAGCTATGTTTCTACAGGCTCAGTTGGTTGCCAGTTAAGAAATTTGTTGACCTAGTATTTTATCTTAAATGTCCTACTTGTCCATTTTCTTTTGGAACATTTCAGAAATGTTTCTCAAGGCTTTTCGCAAGGAATACTATTACTTTTGACTGGAGTCTAAGAACCTTTTTAAAGAACAATGAAACTAGGATGTTAGTTCTTCAGGAGTTTTTGTACAGTCCCAAATGTATAGGATAAAGAAGCTTGTGGCATTAACTTCAGAAACTTGTTCCTGAACTGTATCTGCTGAAAGAGTCCATGCATCTCCTCACACAGAGTTTAGAAGCAAGGAAGACTGTCTTTTTTTATTCTTTCTAACTCCTAGGGTTGTTGTAAACTTGCATTACCTTCAGAGTTTGAATTGCTTTCTTTTGCTATTTCTGTGATACTTTCATATAGGAGAAGAAAAAGGTTATGTGCCACCTGCAGGGTACATACCTTATCTCTGTCAGCAAAGGTGGAAGCATTGCCTTTGGCTGTTCTTAAGGAGCAGTCAGCCAGGATCAAAATCCAACCACAGTTACAGCGGTGGAGCTTTAAGAGCTTGTAACACCGGATGATCACATTGTATTTCTGTTACAGCACCACCGTTATGTCCTACTTTGTCCATCATCTTTTTTGCATCTTTCTTCAACCATATATCGTTGCACAACACATGGCCACCTTCTGCTACTGCAGCCTGGTGAGCTGCAGGGCTTTATTTACACGGTGATAACTGAAAAAACTTTTTTCAACTTAAAAAAGTTGAAAACAAACTAACAAAAATAACTATACTGCTAGATTTTAGAAAATGTACTTTATTTAGTAAATTTAAACATTATTAAGATGAGGAAGAGCTAGATCTGACCCCTGATGAACAGGTCTCTGGACTGAACAAATTGGTATCTTAGCTATAAGTGTTGAACACTTCAAAAGTAAAAAGATTTTTGGGGGGGGCTGGGAGGGATGGGGAGGGAGCGGGGCAGGGAAAGTTTGTCATTTGGTTTGTGATACCTCTAGAATGCACCAAGGACTGCTTAAATAATTTAGAAAGACCAGGAAAAATACTCAAAATATCTAGAATCTTACTCTGTATCACTTATTACAGTGACGATTGCCTAATTTCTAAAGTTACATTGTAAAGATAAAGTAGACACAAGAAAGTACTGCTTCTTCACTGGACATGAATGACTGTAAATTAAATGTGAAATTACATTTGCTTGGGAATAAGGTGTTTAAAGAAGGATTTTAATTTACTGGTAAGACTATTAAAGATTTGCTGTTAGAAATGAGATTAACCTGCAATTGGAGGCTGTGAGGATTATTTACATATATTCAGCATCCGGAGAAGGAATTTTGCCTGTACTCCTTTCTTTTCAGATTTTATTTTACTGTAACTTTTTTCTCATCAACTAGCTAATAAGTAATAAAAGTGACAATGAAAATCTATGTAAATAGGGAATGAGGGGTTTTTTGGCTAGAAGACAGAACAGGTATGGGTGGTGTAAAATTAGAAAGGTAAGTGAGAACAGTCCTGAGGAAGTGTGCCAAAGTAGTTTTGCATCAGTGTAGTAGCTTTGATAGAATGAACATAAAAGTTCAGATATCCAGAGTTGTCTAAATTTTAAAGGATTATGATGCTTCAGAACATCACAATTGCATCTAAAAATTTCCCTGAGAGAACATAGTTATTATTATTCTTATTGTAATGGTATGAAGCTGAAAGACTCAGACATGTTTCTATAAAGCTGCAGTTGAAAAGTCTGGTTGCGACTAAGTTTTACCTACTTCAGGTGATAAGATTTGACCAAGGTCACTCTGGGTATTGGCATTTTTATGAGGAAGGCATGATCTTATTTGACTAGAAGTGAAGAACAATTACTTATAAGAATTTATGTTCGGAAAGCATATGATTTATAAATTTATGAGTGTTGCCATTCACAGTTCATTAAGTTGTATTAAAGTTTATATGGAAAGTTATAAATAGTAAACCAGCTGTATTCAAGTACTCAATACAGTGACTGTTAAAAGGTGCCTAAAAACAAAATGGTTTTTTTTTCATGTACATATTCTGAAGGTTGCTGTCCAAGGAGATTGATGTTCAAAGTCTTGAGAAGTATCAGATTCTATTTGATCCCTTTTTCTTCACTTTAATGTTAGAATATGTAAAGTGATTTTTAAATGATAATTTCAAAAATACTGCTCCCCTATGTGGAGCTCTTATTCTTGTTCTAAAGAGGTTGAATGCTGGCTTTTTTAGAGTCAGAGGTTGATTAAATGAAAACTGAAAAGCTTTATGAATCTAATACAGACCCCAGCTAATGTGGTACTAGGACTTGGTAGTTCTTCAACAACAGTCTGGTGTTTCAGTGTTGCCTGCAGTCTGCTCAATGCAGTATGATGTCACAAAATCAGATTGGAAATACTCCAAACAGCGCCTGTAATGTCCTCTTCTACGGTAACTAGTGGCAGATAAAATCATCAGTCTGTTGTTTCCACTTGCTGATAAATGAGTGCAACATCTGTTACTTAATGAGTATCTTAGGGAGCAGAGAAAAAGAGGGAAGGTTAAAGACGTTTTTTTTCTCAACCCACATTGACCTGTATATTAACCTGGTATGCTGCATTTAATTTTTATCAAGGGAATGTGTAGTTTTATTTGGGGAGATTGGTGTCTGTTCTTGGGTTTTTTCTGAATAAAGTAGGACATGGCCTACAACATGTAGAAATTTTATTGTTGGGAAGCAAGTGTGCAAACAAAATTATAGACCTGATTCCATATCTGATTCCATAGCTGTTGTCTGACTTTTGAGGGAGCTATTTCTTACATCACCCTCCTCTCTTGCGGAGGACTGCTTGGCACATAGTGTGGATTGACCTTCCAGCAGTCCCTCAGCAGTGTGACAGGTGTGAGGTGTGTGCCTTTTCTCCCAGGGATAAATAACTGAGTCGGAGCAGAGTCCCTCATTTGAGCTATTACCTTAAAAATAAACCAATAAAGAATTTCCTTGACCCTAAACTATTGTCTTGAGGTCTTTGTTGCTCCCAAGTTTGAGATTCACGGCATTATTCCGATTTCAGGGTGATTCCATTAAAGGTGAGTGTGTGTTACTGAGGACCCCGCTGGCTGTTGGGCTGCGTGAGTCAGCTGGGATCTGCAGCGCAGTGTTCCTTGCTGCGTGAGTGAGTCAGCAGCGTGCTCAGCAGCACGAGACCTTTCTTTCTTCAGCATTTGCCTGTTGTGCTGCTTGCTTGATCCCAGTCTGCTGGCCCTAGCAGGAGCTGTACATGTCATCCCATTAGCAGCAGCTAATAAGTACAAGTCATCTTCACCAGCCTTTCTGAGTTCAAATATGAAGAAATGCATTTGTAGTAGATAATAATGAATATGGGTCTGAGGACATCAGTGGTCCAGTGCAGATCAGTATATCTGATAAGTATACTGGCAAGCAGCTAGAAATTACAGTTCAAAATAAGAGAGCAGGTTTTCAGTGTTTTCACAACACTGAAAACATTCCAACATGTTTTAAGGAGCAGCATTTTCTGAAGGAAACTGTATATGAACACTTAATATCATCCAAAGGTTTTGACTAGTTTTTTTACCAGAGGCTCTTAAAAGATTTTGAGCTACCATGATATAATGAGAAAATCTTACATGTGTAAAAACTGCTTAAAATGTACAGTGAAAAGGACAAAAATAAGTGCCCTGATTTCATACTGAAGGGAGGTCATCAATGGAATCCCATAAGGATCTGAACTGAGGCCTGTGTTCTTAATATATTCATAAATTATTTAGAAGAATGAATAATGAGGTGTCAAAGTTTGCAGATACTACAGAATAATTCAGGATAAGTCAAAAAAATCCAACTGATAAAATGCAGTTCAATGTAAATAAGTATGTATATGGAGAGGGAATAATCCTAATATTACATATTGATCTAATGTCCTTCAGTTGATCATTACTACTCAGAGAAGGAAACATTGTAACTGAGAGAAATTAATGAAAATGTTAGTTCAAGCCTCAGTCACAGAAAGGGAAGTTTAAGGAATCATTACAAATGCGATTGAAAGGAAAAGATCAGAACAGCGTGCCAGTAGGGTAGAGTTCTGCTGAAATGATGATACAGAGAGTTGAACTGATTTGCTATTGCTTCTAACTAGGAGTTATGTTGATCTAACAAGTAAAGAGCATTCAAGATGCTTTTCAACATCATGTGTAGTTAATTTCTGAGACAATTTGCTATGGGCTTTTGCAGCAGAAGCCGTCACATACAAATATATACCCACTAGCTCAAGAAGTTTCAAGAAAATACTGGAGGTTCTGGAGAGGAAATTAGGCTGAGCAATGTATATGTTTACCCTATGCTTATATTTTTTCCATGGTATTTTTTGATATCTTTTTAATAAACAGGTATTTTTCTAGATAGATGTGGTTTTGTCTGACCTAGTATGGCAGTTTTTATGAACTCTTTCAGTATGAAAACCCTTATTCTGGCCTCAGGCTTTAATTAAACCTCTAATTAAATTTCTCTCAGGAGAGAGAGGTGAGAGGGAAGACAGAAGTAATATCTTTGATACCTCTTCTCCTATGTGGTGGTATTAATGTACGTTTCTCTTCTACTCCCGCTGACACTGGTGATCTGACATTACCTCTGATATTCTTTTTGTCATACAGTTCTATGTAGGTGGGAAGTGTTCTGTTTGCTTTCCTGTTAATATGCTAATCCTGTTCTCCCACTATAGCACTACAGTTCCAGCATGCATAGTACTTCTTTAATTCTTCAGCTCCTTTTATCAGATTTAAGAAGCTGAAGGGGGCTGTAATGGTCTGCTAGAAATAGATGTTTGCTTCCAACTTTGCTGTGGAGCAGGATAAAAGACTTGAAGCTGTACTTATTTTAAGGTCTATCTAATATATAAATTAGCCTATTTATAAGTATTATTCCCCTTCCTCTCTCTAAACCAATTCAAATCAGAGCAGGATAACCAAACTGGTTAATGAAACATTATTATCCTAAATGGGAACTTCAGTTAGGAGAACTTAACTGTAGCTGTTCCTGAACCAAAGAAGGAAGCTGTTCTGTGCCATGGCTCATTAGCTTTGGAGACAGTATCTGTGAGGTTGGGGTTGTTTGGGGCTTGCTAAGAAACAGTTTGGTGTTAAATAAGATTAAGTCAGAGACATGCCTTGTGTGAAAATTGGGGAGATTTTTGGTGATCCTTAGTTTGGATGACATTCATTCTTCTTGACCTGACTGTTTTAGAAATCTGTCTGCAATACAGTAAGAGAAAGGCTTCATTTTTATGCTTCAAAAATTGTTGCCTGCAACTTTAAACTGTAGGCAATCTTTTTTGAATAAAAAAAAGAAGAAAAAGAAACCCTAGAACATCACTAATATAAATAATACATCTATAATTTTGAGTGCAGTATTGTGGGAAAGCAGTACCAGAAGTGGAAGGTCAGACATGATGTGCTCACAGCATTTGTTTTCCAGCCACTGAAGAATGTGCCCCGACACGTTCTTCTGCTGTTGTGTAGCCAGACAAGGGCAAGTTATCACGTGTTTAGATAGATCTACTTCATACTGTAAAGAGTAATTCTAAAGTACAGACTGAATTTTCCTTTTTTTCAGCCATCTAGGATTTCAGCATAGACTGAAAACCCTTCACAATCCTTTTCTCCTTCCGTGAGACAAACTCCTATGTTAGCAGATGACTTTTTGTACTTCCTGACCAGTTCTGGAAAATTTATTTGACTTAATTATCATGATGTATTTATGAATACGTTAATAACAAAAGGAAGTCTTAGGGCAATCTCCATGCTTTCTAGGATAGTGGCAAAGCATGAGGAAGAGGTTGAGGTACTTAATGCCATCCTTGACTCAGCCTTTAATAGTAAGACCAGTTGTCCTCAAGGTACTCAGACCGCTGAGCTGGATGACAGGGAGCAGAATGAATGATCCAAGGAGAAATAGTCAGCAACCTGCTGCAACACTCAGATACATATAAGTCTATGGAACTGTATAGGATCCATCCCAAAGATACTGAGGGAGCTGGCAAAAGTGCTCACTGAGCTACTTGCCATCATTTACCAGCAGCTCTGGCTAACTGGGCAGGTCCCAGTTGACTAGAGGTTAGCCAATGTGATACCAATTTACAAGAAGGGCTGGAAAAAGGATCTGGGGAACTACAGGCCTGTCAACTTGACCTTGGTGCCAGGGAAGGTCATGGAATAGATCATGATGAATACCGTCACAAGGCATGCACAGGGCAAGCAGGGCATCAGGTTCAGCCAACAGGGGTTTGTGAAAGACAAGTCCTGCTTGACCAAGCTAATCTCCTTCTGTGACAGGATGACTCAGTGGATGAGGGAAAAGTCTACTGTCTAGACTTCAGTAAAGCTTTTCACACTGTTTCTCACAGCATTATCCTGGAGAAACTGGCTGATCATGGCTTGGACAACTGCACTCTCTACTGGGTAGAAAACTGACTACATGGCCAGGCCCTGAGAGTGGTGGAGAATGGAATTACATCCAGCTGGTGGCCGGACATCAGTGGTATTCCCCAGGGCTCAGTACTGGGGCCAGCCCTGTTTATTGTCTTTATCAATGACTTGAACAAGGGTATCGAGTGTACCCTCAGTCAGTTTGCAGGTGAAGCCAAGCTGGCAGGAGTGTTGATCTGCTGGAGGGCAGGAAGGCTCTGCAGAGAGATCTGGACAGGCTGGATCGAAGGGCTGAGGCCAGTTGTATGACATTAAACAAGGAGGTGTGCAGTGTCTTGTGCTTGGGTCTCAACAACCCCGTGCAGCACTACAGACTGGGGGCAGAGTGGCTGAAAGCTGCCTGGTGGAAAAGGACCTTGGGGGTGTTGGTCAACAGCAGCTGGACATGATCCAGCCCAAGTTGTTGGCCAGTGTCATCCTGGCCTGTATCAGCACTAGTATGGCCAGCAGGACCAGGGCAGTGATTGTACCCCTGTACTCAGCATTGGTGAGGCCACACCTCAAATCCTATGTCCAGTTCTGAGCCCCTCACTACAAGAAGGACACTGAGGGGCTGGAGCGTGTTCAGAGAAGGGCAACGGAGCTGGAGAAGGGTCTGAAGCACAAGTCTGATGAGGAGCATCTGAGGGAGCTGGGGTTGTTTAGCCTGGAGGAAAGGAGGCTCAGGAGGGGCCTTACCACATTCTCTACAACCACCTGAAAGGGGGGTTAGGCTCTTCTCCCAGGTGGTAGCAAGTGGAAGGATTGAGAGGAAGCATCTTTAAGTTGAACTAGTGGAGGTTTAGACTGGATAGTAGGAAAAATTTCTTTGCAGAAAAGATTGTCAAGCATTGGAACATGCTGCTGAGGGAAATGGTTAAGTCTCTGTCCTTGGAGGTCTTTAAAAGATATGTAGGCGTGGCACTGCAGGATATGGTTTAGTGGTGGACTTGACAGTACTGGGTTAACAGGTGAACTTGGTAATCTTAAAGGTCTTTCACAACCTAAATGATTCTATAATTACTGTATTTGTAGAAATTTACTTAAAAGCATTTAACAAACTTACTACTCATTCTTTGGACTGAAGCATTTAGAATTGCACTATATTACTGAGTAAAGGAAATGGCTGATTATTTTATCTGCTCCTTTTGCTGAATTTTGAAGAGTGCAGATAATACAGTGCGTGTGCATGCACACCAGTATGCAAATTGAAAACATCTTTGAAAATCATGTGAAACCATGTCTAGATCTAAAGTGGGTTTTATATATTTTGAGACGTGCATCTCTCAAGTGTTCCAGTGTTTAAAATTGCGCCTGC
>VZTA01013973.1:127302-146010 GCA_013398855.1 Mohoua ochrocephala | reverse complement strand
CTGCCCTGGGCAGCTGTGCCAATACCTGACCACCTATCGTCCACAAAAGTTCTTTCTACGTACACAGAAATTACTCCTTTCAGATTTGAGATGGATAAATTCATATGAGTGGTCTGAATTCCACCAAAAAAAATCTCCCTTTGCTCAGTGTAGGCAGAGAGAACCCCCGAAGAGTTCAAGCTCAAAGCGATGAGCTCTGGAGTTACGAGCACAGGGATGTGGGTATCATAGAATAACACAATAATTTAAAATAACTTTTTCCAAGAGAGGAGCTGGAGCACACAGGAGCAGCCTCTTTGAACTCTGGGCTTTGCAGGAATGTTCCAGTGCCAGGGTCATGGTTTGTGACTGTGTGAAAAAACTCATGGTAGATAAACGTCTCTCTAAGTGTTCCTTCTGCATAAAGTCCCCAGAGACAGACATTGCTGATCTAAGTGATATTTATTGTGTTTTCAGAGCACCTCAACCTAAGATTATTACTTTGGAGAAAGGCTCTGATGGACTGGGATTTAGTATTGTAGGGGGGTATGGAAGTCCCCATGGAGACCTGCCCATTTATGTCAAGACTATATTTGCCAAGGTATCTTTTATTTTTTGTTTTCTCCCCTTTTTTCTGTATTATCTTTAAAAATAAACCTAAGATTGGGCTTGGATAATATATGATGTAGCAGAAAGCAAAATGTACTGTCTGAGTACGTTGCCGTGAGTTAGGGGACCCAGAACTCATAGCTGGCTTCTCAGTTTATATTTCATATTACTGATGGCTGAAACAAGACACTTTGTCTCAGCAAAATTGCTCTGTGTACTTGGGAAACTTGGGTTTGTACATTAAAATATTTATAAGGCAGCTTTCCAATCTGTAAATCTCCAAGAGATTTCTAGGAGGTGTTGAAGGCATCCTTTTTGGGAGGCCGTTGCAGAGGTGCTGTATCCTGATGAAAAACCAGGAATTAGCCCATCTCTGATCCCAGCCCTGAGTGTCTGGGGGGGAATTGGGGGTCCCTGCCAGCTACAGAGAGCTCCAGCCTCTGGTGCTGGGGCAGGATCATAATGCAGCACATGGAGGAGGGAGAAATGCCCCTTTTCCCAGCCATCCCCTGCTAGAAACGAGCTCGGTGTGAGCCAGCAAAACACATCAGGCATGGCCACATGAGGGGAGTTGTGGAAATGGAAGGGGAGGGAAGAAGAGCAGTGGGAATTAGGGAAACTTTCCATGAAATAATTTTTAAGTCAGTCACGTGTGGTTGCTTGCCCTGTGCCTGCTTGGTGTCACTTGTGGCAGGGTAGATGATGGAGGTGAGAAAACTTCAAAGGTAGAATAGAAGTCATGTCTCCTGCTCCTGCCATTCTGAGGCTCAAACCATAAATATCTGGTCTTTTTACAATTTTCAACTGTTAAAATATAGTCCCTTTCAGCTGGTGCTTAGGGTTACAAGTTTCTAGATGAGAGCACAGCTGAGAAACCCTGAATGGAACCTGAAGTTCCTGCAGTCACTGGGTGGGGCAGAAAGAGACACCGTGAGCCAACCTTTGGGCAGGCAGGGCTTGGGATTTAGGTAAAAGAACTTCACTGAGGCCTCTGGAGGAGAAGAGCCATTTCTAAAGCTCTCTGGAAGCTTTTCAGGACTGTCATAGAACTTTTTAGGTTGGAAAAACCTTCTGAGATCACCAAGCCCAGTCATTCCCCCAGCAGTGCCAACCAATGTCCCCAAGTGCCACATCCACGTGGCTTTTAAATCCCTCCAGGGACAGGGACTCCACTGGGCAGTCTGCTCCAATGCTTGGCACCTTTTGGTGAACAAAATTATCCTGATGTTCAATCTAAACAACTCGAGGCCATTTCTTCAGCTCTGTCTGAGGTCCAGGGCAGTGCCCAGGTCGTTCCCTCTCCCTCCCCACTTTTTTAGCTGTTTCTCTGCCCTGAGGCATGGAGTACATTTAAATACTGCTTTAACAAGCCTCTCCATGATTATAAAATCCAAAGCCAGTCTTCCCCTGCCTTTTTTGAGGGAAGAGCCTTATCCTCTGTCTCCCTGGGGGTGTACCCTGGCAGGGTGGGGAGCGCCGGGCGATGGTCGAGGCACTCGGGGGAAGCTCAGCACTGCCATTTCTCCCGGCCACGAGGGATTCCCAGTGCTCCATCCCTCATTCCAGGCAGCGTTCCGGGTCCCGGGAAGCTCGGGGTGCCCCGGCTGACCCCCGCTTTGCCGTTGCAGGGCGCGGCGGCCGACGACGGACGGCTGAAGCGCGGGGACCAGATCGTGGCCGTCAACGGGGAGGCCCTGGAAGGCGTCACCCACGAGCAGGCCGTGGCCATCCTGAAGCGCCAGAGGGGCACGGTGACGCTGACGGTGCTGTCCTGAGCGCCGCAGGAACAGCCAGAGTTATTTTAGGCCATCAGTAGAGCTGCCAAACACTGCCCAGCCCCCAGCAGAGCCCCGGCAAACGCGGATCCGCGTTCCCGCCGCCGCCGGGCCGCGCGGCGCCGCGTCTCCAGCTTCATTCGGCCTCCCGCGTTTGCCAGCCTTTCTCCCCGCCCTCGACGACTTCTGGTGGCTTTGGAGGTTTCTCCGGACAAGTTTAATTAAGGAACTTCAAAGGACGAGATTCGTTCTGCTTTATTTAAAGCGTCGGTTTGTCCCCGCTGGTCCGAACCCCGGTTGCGGCCGCTGAACCTGGAATCAATTCGCACACAAAAGAGAATTCAGATCATCAACTGATCTCATCTGACCAGCAGAAATAAATGCCGAGTGACTTGTCATCTCACTCATGATTTACTTATGCTAATTGTTCTTTCAAGTATGCCAGAAAACATTAGCAATGTAATTAAATTACCACTGTTCCAAATGATGAAATATCAAATTCTCCTCTGGGAAATTATTTGTGCTCGGCACAGTAAGTCTGATAGTCAAATGTGAACTTCTCATGTTTATCTCTTTGGGTAGGTCTGTGGAAGTTAGTCAGAGGTAATTACTGTGATGTGTCAATTTGCAGCCTTTAGCATGAAAAATAAACGAGGGGAGAGGGAAATTTATTTTTTTAGGCTTTTAAAATGTTTGAGCCTTTTCAGATATTTAGGCAGCATGAACAACAACAGCGTAGCTCATTCTATTCTAATTATATTTTTTAAGAAGAAATGTGCTGATATATGCCAGGCATGTCGCATACAAAGGCAGTTGTTGTCGTGCCAAGCTGCAGCGTAATTGTTCATCCTGAAACTTTAATGAAGACAAAAAGTTTGCTTCGGGAACGTGATCCTGTAATCCTGGGAACGACGGTGAGCAGCCCCTCCGGCTCGATGGGAGTTCATCCTAGCCAGCAAACTGATTTACATTTCCAGGAGTCTCCCCAGGAGCAGGTAGTGTGCAGGAAGAGGCTTCCGTGGATCAGGGAGGATGCTCCTCTCTCGGGGCTGCCAGAGTCAGTTTTGAGTGACACCGGGCACTACCAGGCAGTGCTGGGATGATCTCCCACAGCCAGGAGCAGCAGGTTGGGATGATGTTTCTCAGCCCCCTCCAGCGAGTTGGGCAGCTCAGTTGAAACCCCCCCCAGCCAATTTTTTGAGGTCTGAAGCCCATGAGGAGCCTTCCCAAAGCCGGTCCCCCTCCACTGTGGAGGTGGGGTGCAGGAACGTTCAGCCAAAAGTTCCCAACTTCATTCCATGTCCCAGCCATCCTGCAGTGATTATATGAACGTGGCCTTGGTGATTTAGCAGATGAATTTGGCAGGCAGATTCCTGGCAGTGCAAGGCATTGTGGGTTAATCTTCCTATCCAGAGGAGCAGGAGGGGTTTGGAGGAAGCAGCCCAGTCTGATTTGGACTATTTGGCATAATTTGTAATGATGATGGAGCTGGGAGAAATGAAGGGGGCGGGGTCAGAATTGGCTGCTCATTTTGTGTGAAAGATTCCAGTAATTAAATGGAAAGAAGGTTCAAAATCTGCAGTATAATAATTGGGCGGTGCAGGGGGGTGTTAAAAGTACAGTTGTTCTGGGTAATTTAGTGGAATTTTCCCCATTTTACACACAGGAACAGGTCCTGAGGCGAGGTGAGCTACACTGAGACAGGGACGCTGCAATTAGTTCTCATGGAAAAGGGTTTTCCTTATTCCCTTGGAAAGTTTTCCATAACTTTAGGTAATCACAAAGTGCATTTAGCCTGCTGGAACCATTGGTGGGTATTCCCTTAATAGTGCCTGGAAGAGACTTCTCATTTTCAGTGGATTCCCAGTGTCCTGTTTGATTTGCCAAGGGAGGTGTGAGCGGAACCCCGACTGCAGACGCACGGGAGAATCTCCAGCTGTGGGAAACTGGAGAGCTCTTTAACAAACTGCTCGGGTTGCACGAGGATCCGAGGCGTGCAGGTGCCCTCAGTGATGGTGTGTGTGGAATTCATCAGCCAAAGGGAATGATTCCTCTGTCCCGTGGTTTTGTAGCCGCTGCATTCCCTCTCTGAGGCATCACCACATTTACCCCACGGAGCCGCACGCGGCTGCTCCTTGGCCTGCGGTGCTCACGCAGTTCATCGACCTGAACCGTAGAATCTGAGGCATTTTGCACTTCTCGTTTGCTCAGAAGGAGAGGAGAACCTTTTTCTTGCTTCTTGTAATTTGCACTCTGCGTGTTTGAATATATTACTGCCAAAAAAAAATAAATAAATTATATTGCAACTAATGGATGAACCGGTGGCCACGCTCCACGTGCGGGACCGAGGCGGAGGATTCAGTTTTGCATCACGCTTGTCTGGGTGGAGGTGTTCTGGTTTGTTGAAAACTTTTATTTCTGCGCAAGGGAACAAAGCAATTAAACCTCCTGATTGTGTGTTTACGGATATCAGTAAAATGAGACGTTTTATGACTTCAAAGGTTCTAAATAAAGCTCGGTTGCATAAGTAGCTGTGCATTTGTTTTATTCTGTATTTTATTTTAAGTCAGTGTTAAAAGCTCTTGCGTGAGATGTTGCCCTGATATCCGCCTAAACCTCCTCTGGCACAACTTTTCCTCTGTTTCCTCTTGTCCTCAGGGTTCTCCTGCCTCGGTTTGAGGACTCAGCTGTCAGAGCCTTTACTTTAGAAGGGCCGTGTGCTGTTCACAGTCCCTCCATCAGCTTCCTCACCTGGAGAGATGTGGGATAACCTGCAGCTGGCAGCGACAGCATCAAGGACATCTTTGACATCACCAGGAGCCATCTCAGGGCTGTTGGCATTTCCTGGCCAACTCATAACCAGGTTATGACATGGTGGTGTTGGGTGGGCTGGTGGGGACAGCAGCCTGGAGGGATGAGGGACTCCACCTCGCTCTCCTGCTCATGAGGAATCATTGTAATGCCCCTAAATTCCCTGTAATGAATCCCGTGGTGATTACCACCCTGGAAGCGTGACGTCCATAGAGCCTGTGGAGGTAATGTGATTATGCCAGGATGGAGCAGCTAATGTCCCTCTGCCCCAAAGAAGTGCAGTGAATTAATTTAATGTCACACATGTATAAAACATCCATCTTTGCAGTTGTGCTGAGTGCTGATGCATGATTCCATTATCATCTTTCTCCACAGCTTCATACGTCCGTGTCCGGAATTGGGGTGGATCCATGTCCTGGTTCAATGCTGCCATGGTCATTGTTACCCCTCTTAGCAGGGTTTGTTCCCTAACGTGCACGTTCCTGTGATAGCTGCACCTTCCAGGATGGCAGCAAACCAGAGAGATCCGTGTTCTGCAGCATTCCCAAGGGAACAGGAACAAGGATCGCCTTGAGTTTGCTTCTAGCCTTTTCTGAGCGGGCTCTGAGGGCTCTGCTGCCTTCCCAAGTGTGGGGTTGAAGCAGAGTTTACTCCCAATTCCTGCACAGAAAGGGAAAATATGCAGCGGTAGCATAAACTCTTTATTCCCTCTTTGTTTGGGATCACAAAATCCCAGAATGGTTCGGGTTGGGACAGACCTTAAAGCTCATTTCATTCCACCCGCTGCCATGGGCAGGGACACCTTCCTCCATCCCAGGGTGCTCCAAGCCTGATCCAACCTAAGGCATTCCTAGCCAGTTAAAAAGCTCATAAGGAATGTTGTGTTTTCCAGGGCAGATGTTTCCATGTAAGGGTGTACAGTCCCATTTGGAGCAGGATGAGGAAAGCAGGGTAAAGATTCCTGGTTCTGGGTCTGCGAGGAAAGCAGCGGAGCAGGGGCTGGGTCCTGGCACATCCTCGTGGAACCACTCCAGACACCAGGCAGGGAAAGCTGCCCAGGGCCCAGCACGGCTCTGAGTGCTGTGCTCCGGATGCTTTTTCTGCTGAAATGGCACTAGATGGAGCAGTTGACAAAATATTGCATTTCTGCAGCCTTCAGCCCAGGGCTGGAGGCCCAGCCACAGGAGCTGCCCCCAGGGGATGCTCTGAGGATGCTCCATCTTCTCAGCCCAGCCCAGGAAAGAAAATTCCCAAACTGTGAGCTGGCTCTTTCCCCGGGAACAGGGGCAAAAAGGACACACCTGTGTGCAGAGACAGGAGGTTTCTAGGAAAGGAAATCACGGCCCATCTCACTCCTGCTGGTTACTGCCTTCCATCCTGGCAAAAACAGGGCAAATTGGCCCTTCCTCACTGAGCTGTGGGGACAGAACAAGGGCCAGCTTGGCCCCACAGACCACGGAGCAGAGGAGGAGTCGCTGTGCCTGACACGCCGTCCCTGCAGCAAACAAATCTGCCTTTGCTGCTGAGACGTTTGTCTCTTCTGAGGATATTAAATTCTGCTGAGAGTGGCTGCACTGACACTGTCCAAGCTGCTGATGGGGCAGGTGCTGGGTCATAACCATGTCAAGAGGAGATGTTTTCCTTTGGATGGATCCTGGAACAGTTTGGGTTGGAAGGGACCTTAAAAGATCATCCAGTTCCATCCCCCTGCCATGGGCAGGGACACCTTCCACTATCCCAGGCTGCTCCAACCTGGCCTTGGACACTTCCAGAGATGGGGCAGCCACCTGTGCCAGGGCCTCCCCACCCTCACAGAATTTATCTCTGATCTCTAATCTAGCCCTGCCCTCTGGCAGTGGGAAGCCATTCCCTGTATCCTGTCCCTCCATGCCTCATCCTAAGTCCCTCTCCAGCACTCCTGGAGCCCCTTTAGGCATTGGAAGGGGCTCTGAGGTCTCATAGGCCCCTTCTCCTCTCCAGGGGAACACCCCCAGCTCTCTCATCCTGTTGATGCTGAGGATGATTGAGTGACATTGTTCTCCGTGAGCACTGAGGTGCTTCAGATGAGACCCTCAGAGTCTCCTCTCCTCTAAAGAAAGGGATACGCTGGAAATGCCCATAAGGAGAGTGGAAAAATCATGTTCAGCCGAGCTCCTCGTCATTCTTTCCCTTCATAGCTGATCGGCTGCTGGATGCTGAGCCTGTAAAGATCATTAGATTAATTCCTTTCCTTGCTGTGACTTAATTGTCTCCATTTGTCCTGTGCAGTGCTCGCGCCGGGGCTGTGTTTCTCCTTGCCTATATTTAGTTTGATCTCTGCAGTGATATTGGAATATATAAATTAAGGCTGGCTCTGGCTCTTTGTGGCACTGAGATCCCACAGATGATTTTTTTGTGTGCGATATTGGTGATTTGACAGCAGGATTCTGGGCACTGGGAGATGCCAAGGGCAGCATCGACCCATCCATGGTCCCTCAGGGCCCACGTGAGCAGAGGAGCTGCTCCAGGAGTTCACCCTGTGGGAGCTGCTCCTCCCTGGGGACATGGTTTGAGGGGCAAAGAGGAAATATGAGGCAAAGGAATGAAAATAAACATCCTGGGGATGCAGTTAACCAGCCTGGGCTGCAGGGAGGAAAAACCCTCAGAGAGGGGGATTGGAGGGGGGCAGGGGAAGGCAGCAAAGTCTGTGGTGCCTCCCTGCAGAGCTGCAGCACACCCCAAAAATTACTTCCCTGTCCCCAAATCGAGGAGGGGGCAGGCACTTCCCAAAGCCACCCTGATACTTAGCAGAAAATCTCCCTCACTTATTCTGCTGAAGGCAGAACTTTCCCCTTCCTCAGGGAAGCAGCAGGAGTCAGGGTGAAACTCCTCTCTGTGGGCAGGGATCCAGGGCTGTCAGGAAAAAAACTCAGTGAAAACTGTCACAAAATGGTGTTATGGCTCTTTTTGTTTGCAGCTGGGGCCTGGCAGAGATGCCCCTGCTGGCTTTTGTACACAAATTGGGGGAATTCCTGCAAAAAATACCCCACCTCGGCCATGTCTGTGCAGGGAACTCTCTGGGGATGGAGGGGGGGGTCACTGATCTGAAGAAACACCTCAAAAACGGCTGGTTTGGTGCTGTGCAGGTATGTGAAGCCACCCCAGAAAAGCCACAGCCACGGGGACAGGAGCACACGCAGGGCTAAGGTTTAACTCAGTTTATTTATACATAAAGGAGGCGACTGCATTTTGGGATATAGATAAAAAAAAAAAAGGCAGACAGAAGTTTGAGATCGTGAATGCTCTGGACTGAAAATGTGAAGAGAGGAAAGAAAATTCAGCAGATGGCAGATTTCCATGGAAAACAGAGGTCAGGGCTGTTCTCCCCTCCCTGCAAGGATGGGGGCTCAAGGCAGCTCAAGAGACATTTTGTCAGGATGTGAACTGACTTCACAACAACCGAAGTGGTCTGGAATTTACTTCTGCTTAGTTACAGGGAAAAAAAAAAATAAAAGGAGTAATTAGCTAATCAGGGAGATCTGGGTTTGCCACACGCCAGCTCCACCAAAGCCAGGGGAGAGCATCCAGTGGGTCCTGCAGCAAAATAAGGATGCCTGGAAAAGCAGGGCCTGAGCCCTGCCTCCCTCTCTGTCAGAAGCAGAGGGATTTAAGAGAAAACCCTGCTTTGAGGTGATGCTGGACCCTGTGGCTGCTCCGTGGTGGGCGAGACCCAATTCCAGCAGCTAAATCACGGCTTGGCTTTACAGGAGGAGTTTGGGAATATTAAAATTGAGCAGAGGGAAAGCAGGGAGCAGACGCTGGTCCAAAAGGCATCTGCCAGCAAAGCCACTCCACGGAGCTCTTGGACAGCATTAACACACCCAGTGATGGGAATCTGCCGGGATCTTCCAGTGCCTGGAATGCCCTGCTCCGCCCTGCCGTGATGCAGAGCCTGTCAATGGGCTGCGCTTCCCCGTTAGCTCCAACTTAATTAGGGGAAAATAAGAGCCATATGGTAATTCCAAATCCAGGCAAAACAATGTCTGTGTGTTTGGGTCTGGCATACTCAAATATTTTCCTAGAGCATTAATTTTTAATTCTTACATCAGACCCGCATAAGCAAACATAAATAGGATTTTATGCTTTCCATAATCCATCCAGCTTGTGTTTGTTGTTACATACACTGAGTAATCGCTGCCTGCCACTACTTACAGAAGAGCTGATAATAAATATTAGGACACAAACTTACAAGTTAAATGAGATACAGCTAAGTAGTCGATTAAAAGGACACCCATAACCTCGGGTTACAAAAGACTAAGTGTTGCCGTTCTAATGTGCTTTTCTCATTCCTTTTGGTTGCTCACCTGCCAAATCTACACCGGGAGGGGCAGATAGGAGAGTATGGGCACAGATTAGGGGTGTGAGTGGGATGAATGAGGAGAATTAGACACAGGGAACATTATCCAGATAAGGCAGGGAGGTTCCTCCCCTGTGCCCCCGCTGTACTGGCCCTGCCACGGCGGGGCTGTTCAGGGAGGAGCTGTTTGCTCCCAGCTCCCCCGTCCTGGCTTCTCCTCCCTGCGGCTCACACCGAGAGGGACGGGCTGAGCTCGATGTGGGCTCGCAGGAGAGCAGCGATGTCCCCGTGTGCCAGTGACAGCGCCGAGTTACCGCCCTGCAGGACAGAGGAAGGGACACATCACTGCCTGGATCCCCGCTGCATCCCCAAAACCTCCCTCCCTCCATCCCTCCACTTCCTCCCTGCTTCCCAGCGAGCCACCATCCCGCGAACCTCCCCTTGGGCCTCAAACACAGNGCTCGCAGGAGAGCAGCGATGTCCCCGTGTGCCAGTGACAGCGCCGAGTTACCGCCCTGCAGGACAGAGGAAGGGACACATCACTGCCTGGATCCCCGCTGCATCCCCAAAACCTCCATCCCTCCGCTTCCTCCCTGCTTCCCAGCGAGCCACCATCCCGCAAAGCTCCCCTTGGGCCTCAAACACAGCCCAGCTGTGCCTCTGCCTGGCCCCGGTACCCTCCTGCACGTCTCAGATAAAATTAGAGTAGGGGGGCAAAGTAGTTCCGTGATTCCAAAGGCATCCCTGCGGCTCAGCAGGAGGAATTTCCAGCGCCGCTCCCAGCCCAGCCTCGTCCCACACGGCCCCACGGAGGGGCTCCGTTCCCGGGGAGGAGTTAATTGCTGCTAATTTCTTGGAGCTGAAGCTCTGCCGATTCCACACGTCCAGGATTTCACCCGGATTTTTTTAGGATTACACCACTGCTCCTGCCCAGGCCGTGGCTGGGTTGCAGGATGCAGTCACAGCCACCCCATCCACGGCACAGCAGCACCGAAACCAGGGCTACCCTCCAAAAAGTGATGCCCTGATTAGAAAATGGACTGAAATCGCACTTCTTCCCTTCAAACCCACCCCTGGGTGGGACACACGATCCCAGCGGAGTTATCCCCGCACCCCGGGGCAGTGAGGTGGTGGAGCCTCACCTTGTCGGTCAGCGTGACCTGGCAGCCGGGCTGCGCCAGGAGCAGCCGGACGATGTCGGCGTTGCCCTGGCGACAGGCCACCATCAGCGCCGTGGTCCCCTCCTCGTCCTGCAGGTTGACATCGGCCTGGCAGGCCAGCAGGGCTCGCACCATGTCATCCCGCTCGTGGCTCACCCCCAGCATCAGCGCGGTCTGGCCTCCCTGCGGGGTCACAGGGACAGGCTGAGCACCCCCTGCCCACCTCCTCCCGCAGCCCCGCTCGCCCAGACTGCCAGAGATGNCCAGACTGCCAGAGATGATATAATAATGATAACAATAATAATAGTTATCATTTTGATAATAACTATATATTAATTGTCATTATTATATTTAATAATTGTTATTAATATATGTAATAAGAATTTGAATAATAATAATTATTATTATATTTAATAATGTTATTGTTATTATTAATATAATTATTATTATTAGGTTGTCGGTTTTTTTCATTTATAGAATCATAGAATCATTTAGATTGGCAAACTCCTCTAAGATCACCGAGTCCAGCCATTAACCCAGCACTGCCAAGCCCACCACTAAGCCACGTCCCATAACCACCTATCACAACACTGCATATTATTATTATTGCAGGGTACAGCTATGATAATAATTCCTATTAATATTGCATCCTGTTGCACGTTGTTATTAAATCACACTGGGGCTCCTCAGCGAGTGTTGTGAGAGACACACGTTCACCTGTGGAAGGTCCTTGCAGCAGCACGGCCAAACTGCCCAGCTGCCCCCAAATGTGGGTTCCTCAAACCCTCCTGGGCAGTTTAACTCAGATCTGGACTAACTTTTACAGCAGTTTGGGAGCAGAGATGGATGAGGGCACTCTCGTCCCTGAGAACAAAATGTGTGACTCTGATGAAGCTCACCAGCAAACCTGGGGCTCCCATGCCCTGGGGTTCACCCCCACTGCTCCTCCCTGGTGCCACTTCTGATTTTTACCTCAGAAGAACTTCTTTGAAAATTTTTCAGCCTTTTTGAGTCTCTCCATTTCCCCCAGCTGTCACACCCCTTCCCAGGGAGCTGGTGGGTGGCCACGCTGCAGCTTGGCTGAGGTTGCCTTTGGAACGTTTGGGAAGCAGCAGCTCCAACTCGATACCTGCTGCCGAGTCTCACCCTGGCGCTGCCATGGGAGTGTAGGGAACCCAGATTATTCCCCCAGCTGTTCCCTGTCACACACCTGGGCGGCTCTCAGGTTGACATCCCCCTCCTTCAGCAGCCTCATCACCACCTCCATGTCCTGGCGGGTTTCGGGGGCCGCCAGCGGCGTGAGCATCACGGCCGTGTAGCCAGCACGGTTCTGCAGGTCCAGGCAGCACACGCCTGGAGGAGATGGATCCAGCCCACGATGGATCACCCAGAGGGAACAGAAAGGAGAGAGGGAGTCACACAACGTGTGGCATCTTATATTCCCAGGAACGGGAGTTATTCCACAATGATCCAGGGCAGGGATTTATCTGTGTTAAATATCCAGGCTTCTGAGCGCAGCACTGAATGGCCCCTGGTGCTACAGTTAATTACAACTGTTGAGGTCAACTCAATTAACTTTGAAGACCACAGCAAATAAAAATTAAAGGGGGATAATTAATGCCTCGAGCACATGGTGGTTGGAGCTGTGGGCTGTTTGCTTTGGCTCCCGTGGCAAGGGAGCAACGGAGAGACGCCCGTCACCCAACGGGCGTGGAAAACATCCTGGCCCCGTTTCACTCATTTTTCACTTCAAAGAGCCCATTTCCAGCTCCACCACGAGGAATGAGCCGTGGCTGAGGGTGAGGGCTCGGATCCAGCCTCACCCTGGGGAAGCAGCTGCCTCAAACCCTTCCCTCCCTACGCCTCTGCGGCAACAATCGGGTTATAGATGGGTATGATAATCTGCCATTTCCCAAACATTTCATGGATTGTCTGGCCCATGAGAAAAGGCCAAAATGCCTCTATTCTCTTGAAGCACGAGCACATTTTTGCCCCGTACAAGCTCAGCTGAGATTTTTGTTCTTTCATTGCGACACAAGCTGAAAGTTCAATAGTTTAACATGGGAGTTTTTCTGCAGCGCTGGGGGGTTTCTTATGCTCTCAGGGGTCTGATCCTCCTGCCCCAAGCCATTATGTGGCTTTGGCTGCTGCAAGAAGCTGGGGAACCACCCCATCCCACCTGGACTGGGGCCATGAGGGACATCTCTTTGGGTACAGGGACCCTGAGCCATCCCCAAAGTCAGGCTGCAAAGCCCACAAGATGTGTGAGGGCATTAATGAGCCTTAATGTCCCTGAGAAGCCTCAGCTGGGATCCCTGACTACACCCATGGGCCCAGGGCTGAGCTATGGAGGAGGATGCTGGTCTTGAGGTCAGCCAGGTCTCCAGGATGGACCTCGGCCCTATCCTTGTATTTTGGATGGACCTTGGGCCCCTGTTTGTCTCCTGGATGGACCTTGACCCCACACTTGTCCCTTGGATGGACCTTGGGCCCCTGTTTGTCTCCTGGATGGATGTTGACTCCATGTTTGTCTCCTGGATGGGTCCCTTGCAGGGAGGTGGCTGTTGGTCCTCAGCCCCACCTCTGTGCCACCTCCTGTAGCTCCTGCCTGAGCTCCCTGGGAGGACCCCGGACCCCATTCAATGTTTTCCATGTCTGGCTGTCCACGTCCTCCTGTTCCCTGTGTAGCCATCACTCATGGGACCACAACCCATTGGCAAGAGCCATTCCCACCCCCTGCCCACCACCAGAAGCCCTGGCTGAGCAGAGTGGCCGTTCCTACCCGTGTCCAGCAGGAGCTTTGCCACGGCGAAGTTGGAGTGGGACACGCTGTAGTGCAGGGCTGTGTTGCCGTTCCTGTCGGGCAGGTTCACCACCGTCTCCAGGAGCTGGGGCTGGATGTCCCCCAGAGCCTCCAGGTACGCTGCCACCACCTCCGGGCTGGAAGACTTGTGGCTGGACACCTGGAACCACTCCTGGGAGACGGAGCCGAGGACGTGCCGCTGAAAACACCAAGGTGTCACCGTGACTGTCCCTGCCAAGCGGTGGCTGCCCCAGCTCCCGGCCCCACGTGCTCTGGCACCACCCAGCCAGCACTCAGCTTGTGGGTTTGTGATTGCTGCTATAACTTGAGGGGGAAAGGAATTTCCTGTGGTAACTTGGATGAGTAAGCAGACAAAGCCTTCATCTTCCTTTTTTTTCCCCCCTTTTCCGTTCTTTTTGGCTACTCTAAAACTGACTCAGATGTCGCCTCACCCCCTCTCCTCACAAAGCTGTCCAGGACACAGCCTGCAATGTGCCATCGGGATAACCTCATCTTTTAAAGTGAACAGAGAGCATGAACCGTGTCTGAAATGGGATGGGGAAATATCTGTACCAGATGCTTGTTGCTTGTGCTCCTGATTTCTGGGAGGTGTTCACTGAGGAGCTGGCAGGCAGCGAGGAAATCTTCAGAGGGTTTGCATCTAAAGGGAAAAGACTTTTGTGAATCCACCATGGGGCAGGACTTGCAGGAGGTATTGAAGCAGGTAGGAGAACACAGACAGGTTGGGTTGGAATATGTTCAACGCTTATTTACGTGCTGAAGTTACTGGACAAAAGTTGTCCTGTTGACTTGACACAGATTTTAGGTACAAAGTTAAGCACTTAAGCAAGGGTTTAAGTCCAGAGTCACAGATTTGTGTGGTCAGGTTCATCTATTACAAAAATCCTTAAGGTGGGGAAAAGAAAAAAAATCTTATTCCTGAATCTGCAAAGAACTTTACCAAAAAACTTTCCATGAGAGGGGAGAGATGACCTAACTCGCCAGACATGACTCAGTGTGGAGCGTAGGGCCCGAATCAATCCCCATTAGATTCTGTAGTAACTCAGAAAATATTTAGCTCTTTAAAGCTTTTTCCCTTGTCTGCAGAGGTCAGCTCTGCTGTTCCACCAAGCACAAGAAGTCCCAACCCAGCCCTGCAGTGCCGTGCCCTGCGGCCACGACAGACGGCGCGGTCACCACCCGGTGTCCTGGTTACCTGTGAGCCTCGTGCTGAGAGCAGGGTGCTGCTCCTGCTGATGCCTCCTGCTCATCATCATCATCCTCACACTTCTCCCCTGAGGAAGCCCCTTTGCTTTCCCTTCCAGCCTGCTCGGGCTCCACGTCATCGGCTCTGCCCTCGGTCTCGGTGTCGCCGTCCGACGCGCTCTCGTCACAGCTCGAGTCTTCGCTTGACGTTGTCTCGTAGCTATTTGAGGACACCACATGTTACTCCCTCCTTCCCCTGACGGGGCCTGACCAAGGCTCATTGCCTCCAATGGGCCTTGGGTGAAGCCCAGAGCGACAAGCAGCGAGTTAAAAAGGTCTGAGCCACAGCCAAAGTCGGGGTTAGTCTTTTGTTTGGCTCCTTAAGCAGCAGGAGTGTGACAGAAGCAGTTAATGAGCAGCAGGCAGGGTTACTTCAGGGTTTGGAGGGATGTCCATCACACACAGCCCAGGCAGGGGCTGAGAGCTGCCTCCCTGCTGGGAGCTGCTGACACGGTGACAGGGAGCTGCCAGCGGCACGGCCCCTGTGGCAAGGAGGGATGGGCGGCGGCAGCAACCTCGAGGAGCACGAGACAAAAGCTGTGTTTGCACGGGCTGAATCCACCATTTGAGCAGCCCTGACAGAGATCTCTCCTCTGGCTGTCTAAAAGCATTAATAACATCTTCCACAAACCAGAACATTTCACTCTGACAGACCCCAGAACTTTCCTCAAAGTAATCGAGACTCCTCCGCTCCCTACAAGTTGTACCCGTTTGGTAGAAGCAGCTGTGCACAACTGGAGTGAGGAACACCTGGTGAACCCAGCAAGTGGGAAGTCAGAGGAGCAGGATGTGAGCAGAAAGCAGCTCCCAGGCTGGCACACACAGCTGTCTGCCCAGCCCAGGGACAGTGGCACGTGCCCTGCACTCTTCACGCCAGCACACGTACACCCCAGCAGGAGATCCTGCCTCTGCTTGGCTCACAGGCCAAGGAGTGTTGGATACTGGACCCACCTGGAATGGGGAGCACAACCTAAAGTCTCCTTCACCCCAAGATAATTCCTTATTTACCAAAAAAGTCTTTTCCCAGGCCCTGAACCACCTGCTGTTGGCTTTGCTGGAGCGTGGGGGGCAGGTTAGTGGCAGCGTGCCCACCCAGGCAGTGCTGGCCTCCTCCAAAACCCACCAAAGTCAGTGGGAATCTACCCCAAGAACCTTCCCAGGGAACCTTCCCAGAGAATCTTCCCACCTTCTCCAGCTGGGTTTTGGATGAAGCCCCACGAGATGGGTGTGCAGAGTGTGTCAGTCCCCAGCGTGTCCCCTGCTGCTCTGAACACACCAGCACCTTTTCTCAGCGGGGTTACTCACAGGTTATCAGTGCTGGATTAAAGAAGGGAGAAGAGAGGCTCCATTTCAACTGGCCTTTTAATCAGGAGGTTTGGAGGGGAAAAGAGGGGGAAAAGGAATGACTTCTCCAGCGATACAGAGGGCATTCCACATTAAAAGGCAGTTTTATCTTCTGAACGGATGCTTACCCACCATTTACCCCAACAAACTGGAGATTCTTTTTGGTCCCATTGCCTCCTGCATGGAAACCATAACCTTTCTTTTTCATGATGGATTTAAGACTTGTGGTTGGAGAGTTTTCTACCAAAATACAAAATAATAGATTAATTAAGCAGATCTGCCATAATTAGCAATAATTATTCCCAACCTCTAGCAACAAGCTGCAAATCATAACTGTAAGCATCTTACTTCATCTTATGAGAGTCTTTGGATGTCTTGCAGAACCACAGATGCAGCTGGCCACAACCTGAACCTGCCCTGCCACCTTTAAATACAGGTCTCAAATATCTCCAGGTGACTGGGGATATAAAGGCAGTGACTGGGAATTATGTATTTGTCCTATGAATATAAGTAGATATCACTTTTGTAACACTGTTTTGGTTTCTGGTTTTGTTTTCCCGGTAGCAATGTATTGGAAATTTCCTATATAAATCTGCTATAATACTACATGGATGAGTTTTTCCACTGGACTTTGAATAGTGTCTATATATTGCTTATAAGGAATAAGTCACTTATCTATGTGCAAGTCCCCTCCCTCCCTCCCTCCCTTCCCCCAGTGAACAGGCATCGGATTCCCATCTTCACATAAGCTAAAATTATTTTAGAGGAAGGTCTGTGAGTGGGGACAGGTCTTTTCCCAGCCTGGTTGCTCAGTTAGTTTGACTGGTTTGGGTTCTGGAGAACTCCAATGCTGATTTACCCCAGATGAGCACCAGCCCCACATTCTTGCAAACTGAGATGTCCAATCCAAATAAAAAGAATGTTTATTTGATGGAACAGCCACCAGGGTGGCAGCTTTTGGAAGCTGATCCTGCATATAAAAGAGCCACGGCTTTATGAGCTCCTACATCATTTTCTTTGCTTTTTTTCATGTCAGATTCATAACCTGCGATGTGCAGAGATTTGCCTTCCTCATCACGCTTAGGCGAGACTATTCCTGATCTGACTGACAACAACTGTTCCACCACATCCCCCCTGCTCCACGCTGGAATAAATGGGAAAGGATTTGGCCCGGACACATCGGAGCCTATGCCAATATTATTTACCCAACTGTTGATAGTGTGTGTTGGAATTCTCCTTATCCACGGGCCCTTGCGAGGAGTAGGCAGAGAGCAGGGAGTTTAGGGAATTAACCAACTGGTTCTGGATGGAGCTGAGCTTGGAGGCCGGCTGCTTGATAGCGCTGGCCAGCTCAGGGTACCCGTGCTCCAAACACAGCCACTGCTCCTGCAGGAGCTCCTGGATCTTTTTGACATATTGGCCGATGGGGTCAACAGCTGGGAGGTCCTCGTGGCCAGGGGCACCTTCCTCTTCCAGCCCTTCCCGAGGTTCATCTTCTCCAAAGCCTGCCTTGCTCTCGGCCGCCTTTGGGCCAAAGGAGTCGCAGCTGTTCCGGTGGTTCTGGTTGTCGTCGCTGGGGTGCTCGTGGATCTGCAGCGGGGTGAGGCACGGAGCAGGAAGTCCAGCCTCCATGCTGGCCTCACCAGAATGTCCCTCTGCTCGAGCATCCGCCAGTCCCTGCTCTCTCCACGTGCCCAGCTCCGAGGCCTGTGCATTGGCGTTATCTGCCCTGTGGACGCCGCAGCCGACGGATCTGGTGGAGAGCGGGATGTGGACGTTGATGCCCTTGTCCTGGGCCTGCCTGACCCCTGCCACCTGCGAGAGCTCGGTGTTCACCGCAGCATCGAGGCACTGCAAGGCCCCGCCGCCCCGCCGCCACCGTGGCTCGGCCTCTTTGGACTTCTCCTGGCACAGCTGCTCTTCCAGCTGAGCTTTGGAGCTGGCCAGCAGCTTAATGCTTTTCTCCTTCTCCTGGATCTCATGATCCTGCTGCTGCAGCACTGCCCTGACCCGCTCGAGCTCCTCTTTCTTCTTGCCCAGCTGCTCCTCCAGGTCAGCGATCTGCTGCTTCAGCGCCGCGACCCCGCCGGGCTCTCCAGCCTCGGGAGCCTGGGGAACACCGCTCTCCTTGTCCCCTCCAGCCTGGACATTCCTCTCCTCGCCTTTCTTCAACACACTCAGATCCATCTCACTCGCGCTTAGCCCCCTTTCTGCAGGGTTCATGTTCTCCTCTGCCAGCTGGAGGGCAGCCGGTGCTGCTGCTTCAGCCCTGGCCACGTCGGAGCCACCGCCGGCATCGGCGGCATCGCCCTCCTCGCCGCCGCTCTCCATCACCACCTGCAGCTGCTGGTTCTGCCAGGGGGGCTGCACGGGGCCCGGCCCCGGGACGAGCCCTCCGGGATGCCCTAAGGAGCCGTCCTGCTCCGAGCGCATCTCCGGGGGCGGGCTGACCGCGCTGCTGTCCGAGCTGGGGCGGCGGGAGGCGCTTTCGGAGCCGCCCTGGTCGTGGCAGTGCTGGGGAGGGGTCTGGAGGGGCGAGGGTCCCGCCGAGGGGGCCTGGCCGGGTGGCAGCGCGTCGGGCATGCTGGAGGCTCGCAGCAGCTGCGGCCGCGCCCGCAGCGCATC